>JABCJV010000371.1:0-28589 GCA_013184325.1 Fusarium luffae
CCCAAGGAGGATTCAATTGTTGCCTTTGAACAAATCCTACCAGAGCTGAAGAAGAAGCTTGTCCACCTCAGACATGACTACAACAGTGAGTATTTGGAATATGTATATATGGCAGAGTGTAGCTAACAAGTGTAAACTAGAGCATGAACCTGAATACTTTGCTGCAACTGTACGTCACTCCAACTCTCCGCTGAATCAAGTGCAAATGACTTACAAGACCTCCAGGAACATCTCTCAGACCATGACCTCGTCGGTTTCAGCGCTGACGAGTTCGAACAAGTCCGCGTTGCTACCTCAGCGTATGGTATCCATCTGTTTGGAAAGCTTCGCATCCCCGCCATGCCAGACCCTTCTGGTCCAGCTTACATTCACTTCCGCGTCTTTATTGGCGGCGGCGACGAGCCCCCTAAGCTTCATAGCATCCACACCGAGGAGCGTGAGGATTCAAGTGGCGGAAAGACATACAGAGCTGTGTTCACAAAGAACGATGAACTCGAGTGGTTTGATACGTAAGGGGGGGTAATTAGAATAATAGTTGGAATTGTCTTTATGAATGGCACAACACTATGCCAAACAATGCATCGGCAAATCTGCCTTTTTGACTCCTGAACCAATATGTCTCTAGTACAGCCATATTTATAAAACAAATGCTCTGCATCATGCCACCTTTGGCTAAATTTCCTACATGTCGTCCTCTCCCGCCAAGAGCTCCGCATAATCGTCCACCGAGGCGAACATGGGGAGGTCCTTGAGCTGTCTGCGCTTTGACTTGGGCTTCTCGCTTGCTGCTTCCTTGACTTCGAAGCCTTCTTCATCCTCATCAATCATGGCACCGCCCATCTCGTCGTCAGATCCTTCAATATCCACGCTCATATCGTCGTCATCCTCGTCCAGCTCGCCGTCCAGGGACATTGCTGGCGAGTCATCACCATCTGAAGCCATATCTTCATCGTCCAGATCAAAGCCAACATCAGAGCCTTCATCATCGGGATCAACACCAGGCTGGGTCGACACAAGGGCCTTCCAGACCTCGTCTTCTTGCTCATCATCTGATCCGACATCCATGCCAGCCTTGGACTTCTTCTTGGTCTCCTTGCCTTCCTTGTCAATCTGCTGGAAGTACTCGTGGAAGAAGACATCCTCCGCAGCAACTTCCTCTGCCTTCTTCTTCCAGAAAGCAGAAGAGTTGACGGCTGTTGTGGCTCCTCCAGCTGCGCGGCTGCCCAGCCAGATGTCGCCAGAATCCTTGGTCGCTCGGAGAGGCTGCATGATAGACACACCCTTGGACGAGTCGGTAGACTTGGCGTTTCGGTAAACGAACTTGTCCAAGAATCGAATGAGGGAGTGGCTGTCCAGATCTGGCTTCAGAGACTTCTTGTTTCGCTCTAGTATGGCTGCTGCGTAAACTGTAACTGAAGGATGGTAGTGACCTTGAAGAGGGATCTGTCGATTGTTAGTATATCGGTCTATGCATTCAATCCCCATGTATGAACTCACCATCTCCCACAAGCAACTTCGGTTGGCGTTGCTATACTCGGGATCTCGTTTTCGTCCGTCATATTTCTGCTTCTCATTGGCAGCATCATCATCAAACGTCTCCTCGGGCTCTTCCAGAAGTGTTGAGATGTCAGGGAAAGTTTCACGCAAGTGACCGACAACATAGAGCAGTCCGCATATGAATGCAGGCTGATGAAGGCCAGTGATCTGAAGCATACGCTTGGCAAATGCCTTGACTCGGCGGCTGTCAACGTCATTCTTAAGCGCACGCAAAAGAAGGTTTAGGTAAAGAGCCTGCTTGGACGAGTTGACAAGTCGGGGGTCTAGCAGAGACTCATACAGAGTTCTGTAGAACCTGTCGTTTGCGATACTTCGCGAAGTAGATATTTGCTGGATTAGGAGAAGAGCCTGGATGCCTGTGTTGAAGTTGCCGGAGTGTGCAATCTTGAAGAGGGTGTCAAGATGAGATTCCATACTACCATGCGGTTAGTATCACGTCGAGGAGATATTGGAACGAGTATGGTCACTTACACAGTATCATTGCCAACCATGAAGGGGGCTGCACGGTTAACACCAGTCAGGATGGCGGACACAAGCTTGTCGGCAGCCTCAGTTTCAGGCTCTGAAGCAGCAGGCTTTGCAGGCTTGCCTCCTCGTGGCCTTTGGAGTCGTCGTCTATCAGGATGTCTCAGATCGTTGCTCTTCTTCTCGTCGCTCTTCTTCTCGCCGTCCTTGCCAGATTTTGAGTCACTGGGCGCACTGATGCCCAGAGACCCAGTCTTAAGGATAATGGTGAAAAGATCGAAATAGATTCGCATGAGAGCCTCAGCCACGGCGGGTTCCTTGCTGCTAAGGATGGTCTGGTTGAGAGTGTTAATGGCGTAGTATTTTGATCGGTGGTCTTGAGACGGGTGCAGCAAAATCTGCTGCTCGATCATTCGGACAATAATTGGCTTCATGCCAGGATGCGAGTTCTGCATCTGGAGAAGTAGGTATGATGCTCGTGAAGAAATCTTTCGATCTCGGTCACCAAGCTTGTTGACCAGCAATCGAAGGAGGTTAGACTCTTGCTCAGGTTTCTCCTTGAGAAGACCGTAGACAAAGTCGAGAGCGCGAGTACGCGAAAACTCAATCTCGTCCGAGCACAACTGTTCAAGAACCTGAATGAGTTTGAAGTAAGTTGCCTTCAGCCAATCCTCGTAAGCCCAAGCGATCAGATGAGCGGGTGTTATCTTTCCGGGTAGGCCGTTGCCAGGGGCCCAAGGCTTTCCAGGATTTCGCTGCAAAGTACCAACAAGGCCTGGCTGATCGTTGAAAGTTCGAAGGCGGCGATCGGAAGGAAGCAATGAACCAGGACCGAGTAAATCGACGAGAGCGCCGATAGCGCCCAGTGCTTGTCCTCGACTCTTCTTGGAGGCCAAGCTCATCAGGGCGTCGAAAGCGCGGATGTTGTGAACTGGAGACTCTTGAACGGCAAGCGTAAGGGCGCTCACTTTATCACTCAATGTACCGGAGCTCATGATTGTAGACAAGAACTTGTGAGAAGATTGCGCAAAGACACTGGTTCTGTACTTGGTAGCATCCTCCTCGAGAAGTGCTTGCGCATGCTCCTTCAGAGCCTCGAGGGCGGCTCTGGAAGGGTTGGGCTCGTCAGTAGTTGGTCCCGGCAACTTGCGCAGCTCAGCCATGTGCCAGTCTGCTCTGGGCTCGAAGGCCTATATTACTGTTAGTGGTCAGAAAAGCCACCATGAGACATATGCAGCCTACCATGTTGCCCTTCTTTGGTGCAGTTTCCTTAGGAGCTTCCTCCTCCTCCTCCTCATCTTCCTCTTCCTCTTCAACGTCCTCTTCTTCCTCGGAATCGTCACCCTCCTCTTCATCCTGGTCGCTTGCCTCGCTCATTTCAACCTCTGCGAACCCAAGCTGCTTAGAAAAGGCGGCAAGTTCATCCTTCAAGCCCTTGTCGACACTCTTGGAGTCCTTGGAGCCTTTCGCGTACTCCTCGTCATCCGAGTCGATATCCTGGATGAGCGCCAGATCACTCTCATCGCCGCCAAGCGCCTTGATTTCCTCCAAAAGAGTCTTATCGTCGATTTTGCCGCTCTTCTTGCCGCCAGCTGCGTCGTCGGTATTTCGTTGTCTCTTCTGGTGCTGGTCACCTGCGGCCTTGGTTGGAGGCTGTTTTCTCTTTCCCAGCTTCTTATCGATGGTCGATGTTAAGTTTTCGAGAGTATTGTGGTCGAGCTTTGGGCCTTTTGAGGAGCTTCGAGGCCCTTTTCCTTTCTTTGAAGGCTTCGCCATTGTTGAAATTTCTTGGGATTGAAATCTTCAATGGAAATTCTCGAATGCAAATGCGATCCAGGGACCTCGAACTTTTTTTTTTTTTTCCCTTTGGGCGGCGCATTTTTCCAGTTGCTCCACCCCCACTGTTCCGGGCGTCTAGCGCGTTTATAGGCGCTGATGCAAGATGACTAAGCTCAACTGGTGTCAGTCAAGCGGGAGCTCCTCCGAGACTAGAATCTAGAATCTGGAAGCTATCAAAGAGGGTCTTGAATTGGACAATGGTTGCTTGAATTGGGCGGATCTTGGTCATCGAAGCTTGGAAAAAACCATGTACTTCTCAAGCATCACTCGTATAAGTGGTAAAAATGCTTGTCGGAGGACTCTGAGTCTCCAGTTGCGAGCTTTCTCAGTCACAAGCAGAGCTAAAAGCGACTTGCCTCGCTCCACCCTCTCAACAACATGGGTACCAACTGGTGGCCTCACTGCTAATGAAGAAGAGTGTTAGAGTCTCAATTCTTTTCCACATGTAACATAAGCTAATTGGGTTACAGTCGGCCACGGAAAGCTCATTCGGGGTGGTTTTCTCCGTCAAGTACCTATTTCTAGCCATCCTGTCTTATCAAACAGGTACTGACTGATATGTCCCTCGACAGGCTCATTCTGGCATCTTTCAGCTTCTACCCTTGGGCCTTCGTGTCCAGGACAAGATAGAAAAACTGATTGACAAACACATGCACTCGGTTGGTTAGTATACCAACATTAGCTCAGCCTGCAGTACTGACGACTGTCAACTCAGGTGCCTCCCGATTATCGCTATCAACTATCTCATCAGAGGAGCTATGGCGAAGGAGTAACCGTCTTGAATCTGTTGCCCCTGAAGTGAGCTTTCGAAACATCATTTGAAAGGCGTATATTGACTTGACTATCTAGCTGTTTCGACTTACCGATCGTAAAGAGACCCCGTTGATCCTATCTCCTACTCACGAGGAAGAAATCACGACCTTAGTCGCTGGGATTGTCAACTCGTACAAAGACTTACCCATCAGACTATATCAAATAAGTCTGCACGCCCCCTTTCAACTCTAATGTTGCCTTGCTGACCCTTTACTTGCAGCTCGAAAGTATCGTGATGAGCGTCGCCCCCGCCATGGCCTGCTCCGCTCAAGGGAATTTCTTATGAAAGATCTCTATACGTTTGATCTCACAACGAGCGAAGCTGTTGAGACCTATCGCCAAGTTTCTGGGGCATATCGCGCCTTCTTCGCCGAGCTCAAACTGCCCTACCTCATCGCTGAGGCGAGTTCTGGTGATATGGGTGGTGATCTCAGTCATGAGTATCACCTCCCTAGTGCCGTTGGTGAGGATTCTGTTGTCAACTGTGACTCGTGTGGCTATACTGCCAACGATGAGGTCGCCACTGCCCGTGTGCCCTCTGCCTCAAAGGGTAGTGGAGATATTTCGGCATCGCAATTCCGTGTTTGGAGAGGCATTTCTAAAGATCGAAAGGTCTTGGTAAACGCTTGGTACCCTCCAACATCTGGTGATTCTGCTGACATCGGACCGAGCCTTCACGCTATCAAATCAGTTGTTTCGGAACTGGACACAACGATTGAGAACCCTCTACCACTGTGGGCAGAAGCGCTAAAGAGTGGCAGTGCGCAAATTATCAATGTTGTTGATGGTCAACTTGCTTCGAGTTTTGAGAATGTTCGCAATGAGCTGCTGTTACTGCCCAAAGATCTCGAACGTCATGAAGCGAAATCTTCTACGGTCGACAGCTCAGACAGTGGTGCGGGATTGAACTTGGTCCCTATTGCTGATGGTGACGGCTGCCCTCGATGCGAGACAGGCACATTGAAAATCCACAGAGCATTGGAATGCGGCCATACGTTTCAATTGGGAACTCGTTATTCGGTGCCTCTCGACGCCTGTGTTACCCTTCCACGATCAGGACTTCCTGAGGCGGCTGTGGAAGAGGGTCTAGCACCAGGGAGCCTTGTACCTGTTCAAATGGGCTGTCACGGCGTTGGAGTTTCCAGAATCTTTGGTGCCGTAGCTGAGATTCTTGCCGATGAGCGAGGACTGAACTGGCCCCGCGCTATCGCGCCTTTCGAGGTTGCGATCATACCTTCGTCTGACTTGGGCGATGACCCTTTGGTTATCTACGACACACTTGCCAAGAACAACGGGTCACAATCTGGCTTGGATGTTGTTCTTGACGATCGCAAACGATCATTTGGTTGGAAGATGAAGGATGCCGATATGGTAGGATATCCTGTTCTGGTGATCCTGGGCAAGTCTTTCAAACAAAATGGCACTTGTGAGGTCCAATGTCGACGGCTGTCTGTCAAGGATAATGTCAAGGTCGATGCGCTGCCCGAGTTCATCTCGAATCTGTTGGAAAAGCTATGATAGTAGAAGTGAATTGCTGTCCTCTTGCTACGACTATGTATACTATGAAACGTGTTACGGAATTTGGTGTTACGAGTATTTAGAACAATCGAGCAAATTTGACATTTGACATAAAATTGATATCAATAATGAACTGGCAAATTATATATACCTGTCTGATTAACATCTCTCGTATTGTTGGTGCAGATCTGTTGACAGTATAAGTGGTGGTGTGCAGCAACCCCGTTAGTAGAATTCAACGACCCCACGTCATAATATTCACGAACCGAGATCGTGGAGGGGCATTCAGACAAGCATCCAATTTACGACTCCAACCAAGACCTGCACCAAATCACTTTATGAAAACGCCGAGATGTCAGGCAGACAAGAACAGAGTAAGCGCCTCCCCAGCTGACCAAATAACTCGCGTCCGACCACTAACTTCTCATTACAGTCAACCTCGATACCCTAGAGCCCCAGCAGCTCGCTCAAGTCAAGAAGCAACTCGATGAAGAGCTCGAACACCTGACGAACTCGTTTGCGCAGCTTCACGCCGCCCAGAACAAATTCAAGGACTGCCTTAGATGCGTAAAGAGCAGGTCTGATGCTCCTGAAGGTACGGCATGTCCCTTTTGCGCCCATGTCTTTGCCCAGCGCTCGATATCCACTACGAGATGATGTCTAATACATACCAGGAGCCAACTCTGTATTGGTACCCCTTACCAACTCACTATATGTCCGAGGAGAGTTGTCAGATGCCGACACCGTCTTAGTAGACATAGGCACTGGTTTCTTGGTGGAAAAGGTGCGCATTACGTGAATCAGTCGGTGTGTACTCGTCTAACGACCGCAATATAGAAACTCAAGTCTGCCGAAAAGTTTTACGAGTCCAAGGTCGAGGAGCTCGGAAACAACCTTAAGGATCTCGAGGTTATCGTCCAAAGAAAGCAGACAAATGCACGAACAATTGAAGAGGGTAGGTTTGAAATGCATCTATATCCCCTTCTGATAATCACATGGCTAATGCGAGTTTCACTTAGTTTTGAGACAAAAGATACTGGCTAGCCAGGGACAGGATCAACAACAAGCTTAGATGAACACGATAAAAATTATACTATCCTCCTCGATGTGGTGGACAGACAGAGTAGTCAGGCCTAGAGAGACGCCAGTCGACACGGCATCGCTTTTGAATGCCCTCTATGACGAGGCAGTACCGGCATCGGCTCTGGTCAGGAGGCCTTGGACCTCTAATATGGTCCGCATGAAGGATCCGAGCCTCGACTCGAGATCATTTCCCTCCGCCCAAATATTTTCCAGCCCCTGACCCCAATCTTTCCGTCCTCCACTAGCGTGGTTCACACTTTCTTCCCAATGAGGAGCATACAGTTCGACGCCCCAAGTTACCTCCGGCTCTTCAGCTACACCGAGTTCCTTCAAAGTCTTGGTGATATTGAACTTGAGTGCATAGTTAGAATCTTTGAATGGGACTATTACCCAAGACTTTGCACAAATATCGGTGATCTTGTCCTTCAAACTAGTAAGTTTATGGATATCGACGTATGGGACCGGGAGGAGAGTATCGTCATCCGGAGAGGCAATCGAAACCTTTCTTGCCAGATCTTTGAACTCGAGTGGTACTTCTGCTTGATCCCAAGCATCCACTCGAAAATTCCAGTCGTAATTCCTGTACAACAGAATCAGCAGTCCGCCTCTAAGCTTCCCATTGGTAACATACATGTCAGGTGCAGCAACCGTCCAGTTCAAACGAGCCCATTGCTCAGGTCTGGTGGCTCGGACCATAGCGAGCTGGACGCCCTTTCCATGAGTAAAATCCCCTTCGGTCTTTATATCGAGCCCGTTGGATCTCACAGTTATTTCGCAGCCCCGTTTTATTTCATCTTCACTGGTACAGACCGCCTCTCCAGGCTGCAGCAGAAAACGCAAGATCTCCTCCGCCTTTTCGTAACCGTCAAGTCTAGTTCGGGTTAGATATGATGGTCAATATCTGAGTGTATCAAACTACTCACCTTGTGTGGAAGACCGCACCTCCACGCCTAGAATATACGCGCATGAGATCGACCAAATCAGAGTGAGATATCTCATCTTGAGCACCTCTCTTCTTCTTGGTGATAACAACATGGCCAAAATTGACTCGTAGTCCGAGCGTTTTGTTGAGCGCAATCAAACCCTCTGATGACGAATTGATTTCTGTCGTCAGCTGAGACAAGTGTCGGTCCATTGCAGTGGAATTGTTCAGAAGTTCGAGATTGCGAGAGTCGAAGTAAGGGCGAGTGCCCAGTCTAGCTTGTATCATGTTGGTGACGGGAGCATTTGTAGTCTCCTGAACTAGGAGAGATATATTGGTACTGTCGTTGGACAGACGCATATTACGGATCGCCCAGTTGATTGCGTGGAGTGCCTTTCGTAGACGAGGCATTGATTCACAATGGATGACTAGTACGTTGGGTACATCGCGGGTGATGTACACCCGGTATTCCTTTCGAATATTATCAAACACTCCTGGGTCATCCAACCCGCTCGGGAGAAGTTCCTTCCCTGGGAGGATATGTGTGACCTGGAATATTGTATCAATATTGCTTGTTGGAAACAAGGGAATTATTCCAATTTCACCTGGATCAGCTCTTTATTGTCGGGTGGACGACCAAGGTATTCTGCTTCCTCAGCTTGGCGAATTTTGTTGTCCTTCTCTTGCCTCATCGACTTGGCTGTCGGCATCTGGTCACCCTTGGTAGATGCGAACTTCTCCACTGTTGAGGGTCTTGTCGAAGGAGGGAATTTCCCCCTTCCGCGTTGAGACTCTACCATGATGTATCAGTTATGATGATAGTTAGGCTATGTAGACCAGAAACGTCGAGGCTGTCTGATAGATTCGGTGCGAGTAGGTAGATGCAAGAAGGATGAGAAGAGAAGGCAGGCAGAAAATTTACGTGGGTGCCTAGGTGAGGAAACAGAGGCAGGAGCTTCTTATTGGCAGTGAATCACAGTCGAGGCAGGTGCATATGGGATTTCCGTTTGCCATCTGCATGGCACTTGCCATACTGTCGGGTACTTGCTTCTCTAACGCAAGCCAATTTTGTTTTCACAAACCAACCACTAATATTGTTTGTATCATCTAGTGATTATTGCTCGTTTGAAGCTGGACAAACAATTAGTTTCCATTCAAGGGGAAGGAGAATCACCCGAAAGGAGGTTGCCATGAACTAGGAACAATACTGCGAAACCAAACGTTGAAAGTTGCTTAGGTATGTTTGACAGTGTCCTACACAAACTTTCTGCCAGTAAACGAAACTTCTCTTCATTGATTTCTCGAACGGAGTGATGACAGTTGGCTCCTTCTGTACCTAATATCATTTGATATCGGCTATGCATGACGTCCTGTTCAGGTTTCTGATTTAGCTAGAGTCGCGGCCATCGATCACAAGATGAGATCGAACGGCGAACAGAAATCGAGGAAAAGTCTACTATTATTTAATAGGCATCTACCTAGTATATCAGCTAGATTCCCCGAGAGCTAATCCGTGTAATTGTACAAAACCTCGAGGACCAGTTCATATAAATAGGGGTTTGACTTACACAACCCCCCGGTACGTGCATACGCCCTAGCAACCACTTTTATTCTTTACTTTCCTGGGGACTTAACTACGTCGCGTCTCCCACGACGCGTGTATTGTTGCGACAGCATCTATTTTCAAACGACGACTAAATAATGGCACGCATTGCTCCGACAGAAACGGCGAAACAAGAATTGTTCCAAAATCCTCAGGATTTATCCGACGATGAGCTCGCAGGCGATGAACCGACATGGGAATGGATATACAACTTTACCCCAACGACCGAACGAAGCGATGATCCCCAGAGCGATAGGAAACGAAGAAAAGTAGTCGGTGACAGGATTGTGGGAGCCAAGATTGGCCAATTCGAATGTCGAATCGGAGACACTGTTATGCTCAAGGCCGATGGATTTAATGAAGTATGGGTCGCTCTGATCTGCGAGTTTGTCGAGGATGATGGAGAGGGCGAAAAGGCAGCCAACTTCATGTGGTTCTCGAGCGAAAGGGAGATTCGAAACAAGGACAAAAAACGAACAGACTTCTTTCCAGTGAGATACAAGCTTTGCGAGACTGCCGAGCTCAATCTAACCTGCCTTTTCAGAACGAACTCTACCTATCCCCATCATGGGACATCAACCCCCTGGCGTCCGTCAATGGAAAGGCTAAGATTATGTCCCATGACGCCTTCCTATCTAAATATCCCCAAGGCCGAGTTCCTCGAAACCATGCAGACTTTGGTAAGGTCTTTATCTGCCGGCGAGGCTGCAACACTCGTACTGCAACTTATACAAACGAGTTTATATGGGAGGAGATATACAATGGCGAGGATGACCTCTTTGCTCTGATGGACAGGGTCAAAGCCGGCACAAAAGCGACACGGCAACGTCGTAAAGCTCGAAGCCCGTCCCCTATGGACGAGGCTTACCATCCTCCCCAGGTCCCACAGACTCCGACCAAGACTGGGCGATGTTCAACAGCAGCCACGCCAACTTCTCGAAGAAGCCAAGCAACACCGGGTTCTCGTGTAAAGAGGTCAGTATCCAAGACACCCCTTAGTCCATGTTGCTAACAGCACACTGCAGGAGTGCAAGCAAGAGACTTGAATTCACGCCATTGGCAACACGTAAACTCTCGCCGAGTCATGTTGAATCTTCGCCATTCCAAATAGCACGATCTCGCCTACATGTGTCTTCGGTGCCCACTAGTCTTCCGTGTCGAGAAGGAGAGTTCTCCCTAGTCTACTCTCATCTCGAGGCCGCTATCTCAGATGGTACCGGTAATTGTATTTATATTTCAGGTACGCCCGGTACCGGTAAAACTGCTACAGTCCGCGAGGTTGTTTCGAGGCTGGAAGAGGCGGTAGGATCTGACGAGCTTGACGATTTTATCTTCGTCGAGATCAACGGTATGAAGATCACGGATCCTCACCAGTCTTATACTCTTCTCTGGGAAGCCCTTAAGGGGGAACGAGCCAGTCCAACACAGGCCCTTGATCTCCTAGAAAGGGAATTCAGCAACCCGAGTCCTCGCCGTACCCCCTGTGTGGTGCTCATGGACGAGCTTGACCAGCTAGTCACCAAGAACCAGGCGGTTATGTACAACTTCTTCAACTGGCCTGCCCTGCGGCATAGTCGCCTTATTGTCCTGGCAGTCGCCAACACTATGGATCTTCCAGAACGAACACTGACCAACAAAATCAGTAGTCGTCTAGGTATGTTTGCAATTCTCACACGCAATGATATAGTATTGACCAACTTTCGTAGGCCTTACACGTATCACATTCCCCGGTTACAATCACGAGCAGCTTATGAGAATCATTCAATCGCGACTGGAAGGAGTCCCTGGAAACATTGTAGACCCGGACGCCATTCAATTTGCTAGTCGAAAGGTGGCTGCTGTCAGCGGTGACGCTCGAAGAGCCCTCGACATTTGTCGTCGAGCTGTCGAGCTGGCTGAGGCGGACGCCCCTAGTGATTCCACAACTCCGAGCAAGCGAGAACCCCAAACACTAACAAAGGGTTCTGGCCGCGTTACTATTGCAACAATTAAAAAGGCCATTAACGAGGCCACTACTAATCCCATCCAGCAACACCTTCGCAGTCTCCCACTAATGTCCAAACTCGTCATGGCAGCTCTCCTGATGCGTATTCGAAGAACAGGTTTGGCCGAAACAACATTTGGCGAAACATTGGACGAGATACATCGGGCGAATCTTCGAGCTCCGCAAGCGCTTCCTGGTATCGCAGCGGTTCTCGACAGTGGCCTGAAGGGCACAATGACGAGTGCGCAGCGCCCAATGACTCGGCCTGGACACATACACACAGCTGCCCTCGAGTTGGTGGCTGCTGGTCTAATTAATCTCGAAAATCAGCGCGCTGAAAGATCGAGTAAGCTCCGCCTCTCCATTGCAGACGACGAAGTGAAAATGGCCCTCCGCGATGACGGGGACCTAAAAGCCTTGGGTATCGGTGTATAAATAATTGTAATATAGAGCCAACAGAGCGGCGTCTCAGGACAATATATCATGAAATTAGCAACGCCACTTCTTATGCGCCTTAAAAATTCCTCCGAGCGAGAGTTGGCTTCCATTCAAGAGGGTGCGACTCTTCTGTCGCTGTCTCATCCTGCTTCCAGATTTTGACTATAGATGTATTAGCAAATGAATATGAAGCCTGCGAGGCGGTTGTAGCACTTACTTGTTTTATCAGCTTCGCCACAGATCAGACGTAGTCCAGAGCGATCAAATGTTGAACTCATGATGCCTGCCTCTGCGTCCAAAGAACCAGGCTGAGCTGTGGTGTCAAGTGACTGGAATCGGTGTCCAGTCTTCCAATCCCAGAAGCTCATCGAACCGTTATCACCTAAGTGCCAAATTAGCCAATGTTTCGCGATTATCTCAATTATACCACTTACCTCCTGTGAAGAAAACATTCTGGTCATTAACGCTCATGGTATTGATGATGGCATTGTGGCCCTCAAAGTTCTGCATGAAAGCACCCTCAGGGCACTTCCATTGTTTGACGCTGCCTGTGCTACCACTGGCAAATGTAAACTCTGAGGGATGTGTTGCCAGGGCTCGGACACCCTTCTTGTGGTGGGTAAGGACACCCATAGTCTTTCCAGCCGCGAGATCCCAAAGTCGCACTGTTGAGTCTAAAGATCCGGTAATAACTTGAGGATCTGCCTCTTGACAAACCAGATCGGAGACGGTTTGCGTATGGCCTGACAGAACATGGATGTTGCTCCTGGTCCTCATGTCCCAAACACGAGCAACACCATCACGACCACCAGTAACAAGGACGTCAAGCGTAGGATGCAGGGCCAGAGTGTAGACACCACTCAGATGGCCGTGATAGTGGCGAATAACCTTGTTTGTCTCCAAGTCCCAGCACTTGACCATCTTATCTTCACCGCAAGAGAAGAGATATGGGTGACGAGGGGACACAGCTAGGCCACGGACAGTGCTGATATGTCCCGTGAGAGTCAATTTCAACCCACCCGTCGCCAAGTCCCAAATTTTGATCGTTCGATCGCCAGCACCGCTAGCAAACCACTTGTTTCCAGGCTCGACAGCCAGACTGCGTACCCAACCCAAATGTCCGGATATGACTCTCATCAACTTCCATGGCGCGTGCCATTCGGGTTTTGGCTGAATCATATGATGAGTTCCCTTTGTCGTGAGGCTCATGTTTTGCGGTGAACTCTCGGTTCTGGCTGCGGATGCTCCAGCTTTACCTGAACCAGGCGCGCCCTCGAGAAGCTTCATGGCGGGTCGAGCAGGCGCTCCAGCCTTGGCCTTTTTTCCAGGCTGCTTGGTCGGAAGTTTGGCGGTGATTGAGGGCGGTAGAGTCTCGACATCGGCGTATTCGTTGCGAAAGCGACGCTTCATGATGGGGTCTTCGGACGCGTCGTCTAGTTTCTGGCGCTTGGTGGTTGATCGCTCGGGAGCGTGTGCATATAATGTTCTCGAAGCAGTGGCATTTTGTGCAGCAAGAGCGCTAAGCTGAAGCGCATCCTGTGGTACTTCTGGTGTTTCCATTGTGTATGTGTGATGAAGTCTGCGACCAAAAACAGAAAAATGAATGGTCGTTGGAAAAGTTGATGTCCAAGTCTGAATCTCAAAAGTTGCGACTGGAGCGTGTAAAGAGCTAAAGGCTGCATGGTCGCGTGTGGCGCAGTGTGAGAAGCGCCACAGTTTGTGGCTAACAGCTTATTCTTTGTATCTTAGTGCTCGTACAGTGAGTGGTCGGGCTACGTAGGTCAGCTACAGCCTACTTGACCTCCACTGGGTGCAGCACTTAGATATTGTACTGGATGAACTCTATGAACAAGCTTTCATCCATGTCAAGCACTTGAGGTGAAGTTCTGTCGTCGGCGCATCTTCAATACATTTTTGAACTTTTTCACAGCAAAACATCAAAATGGAGAACGAAGACAAGTTTCCCCTCCATACAGCTGCTCGCGAGGGACGAGGTGAGCTGGTACTCAATTATGACTAGGATCATCACCACTAACATACCACTATAGTACCTACAGCTGAAGCATTGCTCAAGGTCAGTATTCAAATATCGGATACCAAAACACGCTGCTCATTTGTTCGACAGTCAGATCCAAAACTATCACAGCGAAAGGATGATGATGGTCGTTACCCTATTCACTGGGCGGCATCTTCCAACAACTTGGAAATAGTTCAGTTGCTAGCCAGTCAACGCAGTTTTGATGCTGATATTCAGGTAAGTCGTGTTGCTACACCTTTATCTCACTTGGCGGAACAAAGGGCTCACATTCGCAGGACGAGAGTGGATGGTCTCCTCTCATGATATCAGCCAGCGTTCCAGATGGCGAGGCTGTTCTGAGACTCATCATCTCCAAAGATGCCGATGTAAACCTCAAAAGTAGGATTCTAATATCTGTTTCGTCTATGATGGTCTAACTAACTGTACCTCGCAGATTCTGCTGGCCAGGTAAAGCTCCCATCTATAACCTCTATTCTAGATCATCGAACCCAAGGTCTAACCCAGTCTGAAATATATGTAGACTGCCCTTCACTTTGTTGCCTCCAAGAACAACCTCGACATCGCTCAAGTTCTCATCGACAACGGCGCATCTACCCGAATTCGTGATCGTAGGGGCCAGTATCCTCTTCACCGCGCAGCCGCAATCGGCTCTGTGCCAATGGTGAATATACTTTTAAAAAACAGGAGTCCACTAAACCCTACCGACAACGAGGGTTATACCCCCCTTCACCATGCAATTGCAGAGGGTCATGGTTAGTCAAAACTTCCACAACTGCCCATAGTGTAAAGCCATCGCTCATCAGTCTTACAGGAGATACTGCCGTTGCCCTTCTAAAAGAAGGCGCAGACCATACTCTCAAAAACAGCGCAGATGAGCTGGCTCTGGATCTTGCCCCTGACAGAGAAGTATGTAAAAGACAAGATATTCCCGGCTCTCTCTTTCGACCATACACCATGAAACTCCCATCTAACTCTCTTAACAGGTTCGCCGATATATCTTGCAGGGTGCCGAGCGTGAGGGTATCGAGTTGTCGGGTTAGCTAGAAATGAATGCTAAGAAATGAAGAACAAGAAAGATATTACAAGCCTCCCCAGGTCTAGACTGTGGAAGAGAAACAAAAAAAAACTCCCCTTTTTCTTATTTCATCACTGTCCGTTCTACCAGCTCGCGATACATATCCTTGACATCCTGAACATCAGCCTTCAGCTCCTCCACGAGCTCGCTCTTTTCGCCCAACATCTCCAAAGTAGTCTGATAACGGGAGTTGATATTTTCCACCTCTGTTTCCAACTCTATCACCCGTGTGGCGGCACCCTTTTGTGTTTCCAATTCTGTCATGAGGTTTACAATATCAGATCGTGCTTCGTCTCGCTGGCTGCACACACGAGCCATCTCTTCCTTAGCAGCCACCTTTTCGGCCTCCAACCGTCGGATTGCTGCACTCATCCTCTCAACAAGCTGCACCGAAGGACCAGCACCAACAGTCGATACTGAAATCATGTCCTGTGCCATGTTTCGAGGAGAGGATGGGTCACCGTCCTCAAGATCGTCACGGTCTGGCGGTGGCGACGCCGCACGCGGGGACTCGCTGGGTGGCTCAAAGGGCGAGAAGGGAGGTGGCGGAGGCATCATGGGTCCAGTTGTAGACAAAGCACTTGGCCGTGGAGGCTGACTGGACATTCGACGGCCGAAGAAGAATCCCTCGCCAGCACTATCAGTTTGACTTCCAGGAGTAGGGACCCGGCGTGGCTGTCTGCCTGGCACGGGCAGACCAATAAGATCAGAACTGAACGTCCGGGCGACGGAAAGCAACGGAGAGTCAGGTCTGCTTTGAGACTTTGGCGTACTTATCGCAACATCATCTGCCCATTGTCTTCGCTCAGCCTCTGCCGACACCTCTCTACTAGCAGCCCGCTGATGCTTCTCAAGATCACTGCGGGCTTGTTCGAGTGCTGTCTCAGCACTGTTGTGCTGTGTCCTCAGAGTAGCAAGCTCTTCACGACATGCCTCAAGCTCCTGTCGAGCGGTTGCAAGGGCTGGGCTAACATCTTGAAGTTCATCTTCAAGACGCTTACATCGGCTGGCCTACGGTTTGTCAGTGATATGATGCTTTGATATAACAGTTGAATTGAAGCTTACCGAGTCGCGAGCCTTCTTCCGCATTTCTGACTCTCGCCGTTGCGCCTCATCTCTTTCCTTCTCGAGGTTGGCCGCTTTTGTCAGGAGGGATGTTTCAATACCTTGCCAATTCTCACTAGCTGAGGCATACTGCGATTGAAGGGTTTCGATATGTCGTATCAACTTGATGTCGCCCCCAGATCCCGCAGAAGCCTCCTCCGCCGCGACTCGCATGGCCTCGAGCTTACCCTCGGCTGATCGGAGCTCTAGCTTCAGCTCCTCTTCAACATTCCGACCACGCTCTACTGCCCGATCTAGCTTCTCCTGCCACTCAATTTCAGTGAGGCGCAACTTCTCGACCAGTGCCTCCTTTTCGGAACGCAAGGTGGCAATACTACTTTCGAGTTCCTTCTGCTTTTTCTTTTCAACGTCTATCGCCTTGTTCAAAGCCTCAGTGTGGGCAGCCTGTGCTTGTTCGGCTTTTGTTTTAGACTCCTGCTCCAACCGGCGGTAGGCTTCATGGCTGGCCGTCTTGTCTTTTTTGAGTGCATCAATCTCTTTCTGCAATGTGGCACTTGCCTTGCGGATCTCCTCATTCCTCTTATCTTGTTCTTGCTTGCTGTTGATACGATTGCGCAGAGTTTCTGCTTCTGCCATGGCTTTCTCCTTATCCTTCTTAAGTTCATTGGCCTGCTTCTCGTTTTCGGCGATCTGCGAACGCAGCTTGCGAACTGCTGTTCGGAACTTTTGTTCCGAGGTAGAAAGCTTTTGTCCCTCCTCCATTAGAAGCGCAATCTTTTCGTCCTTCTCGGCTAACTTGCGCTCTGCACTGCCTGCAGCAGCCGAGTTTGCAGCCTGCTTAGCTGCGTCGGCAGCATTCTTGGATAGATATTGTAGCTTGGCTTGTAAAGTGTCGATCTGCTCGATATATTCCTGGATCTCTTCCGAACGACCCTTGTCAACTGAACTTGGCTCTTGTTCCTTTTGTGCCGGTAGCTCGGACGAAGGCGTATCTTGTGGTGCTTCCACAGTTTTATCACCATCAGATCCCTGGTCCAGAGATTTGGGCTGAATTTCAGCAGTGCTTTCGGTTTCTTGTGGTGGAACATCTTGAGACTCGAGGTCTGACTGTGGCTCTATTATGATGGGTGTCGGTACATCTTTGGAGTCCCGCCCGCTCTCGTCCGTATCTTTGGTTTCTTGAGAGTCTATTGATTGGGGTTCTGCGGAAGTAGAGGGCGGTTCATGGATGGGGGTGGGCTCGGTAGCTGGGCTTTCTTGTTCTGCAGGTTTCGAATCTAGCGTATCCGTGCTTTGTCTTGATACAGAAGGCTCGGTACTGGCAGGCCGTTCCTTGTCTACGGATCCGCGGGTGGTGTCAATGGAGCTACGTGGAGAGGATTGTGAAGTTCGCGAAGCCATCGCTTTGGCCAGCCTGGCTTGTAGTCGGTCATTGGCTCGATTTGGCTTTGGAGCCGTAGCTGTAATTATTGCCAAAGTCAGCATGCGACAGTCAAATTTGACGACTGAGAGAAAACCAAGAGTAGCGACGCACCAGAGGTGGTAGGCTTGGGACTCGACGACGGGGCAGGCGGCGCGGCCTTCATTCCCTGTTGCTGCTCATATGGTTGGGGTGGCTGTGCGGCCTGCTGTTCTTCGTCGAGTAAATTGTCGAGGCGATTCTCGACGCCTTCAAAGGCCGAGGAGAGGAAAGCTCCCCATCGTGACCCTTTGCCTGGCGCAGTCATGGTAACAATGGCCAAGTCGTATGGCTACAGCTTATCGTTCGTCAACTGACTGACGTATCCGCTAATGGTCACCTCATCGATTGGTCGATCGCGTGTATGTCGGAGCAAAGGGAGCGCAGTATCTCGAGTCGGTCGTGATGGTTTAGTCGTTGTAGTTGTAATTGAGCACGGATGTTAACAGGGGAGCGTTTTGTTCGAGGTTGAGGTGTCGTCAGCGAGAAGTGGCATGTACTTGTACTGGGTACCCAAGTAAAATGCTAGCGGGTGGTAGGTGAGTGAGTGAGTGGAGTGATAGACCAGGCCGTTCAACGTCGAGTCGAGGGAGGGTATTATAATTTAAATGAATACCAACTACAGAGTACCATAGGTATTTCTGGCTGAGACTTTGAACATGTCAGTAGTGGACGCTGTGGAATATTTGTCAAGTTTTTGACATCAAGAACCAATTCTTAGTGGACGCTGAAACGTCAATCAATCAATTGGAGGCATCACACTTAGATCTGGTGTAAGTCGCCAACGTTAGATGTCAACCGGGAATTGGATGGGGAACGTAGCATCAATGTTACACTGCTGGATGTCATTACAGTATCAGTATGTATTATGTCCTCACCCATTAGACTCAACATGTTTATATCGATAACAAATAGTGGTGCAACGAATCAATACATACAATCTAACTACTACTAAAACCATAACAAATACTACACATCTTCTTAACTTCCCTCCTCAGTTTCTCGGGTATACATGTCATACAACAGCCCTCCTGGGCTACCAGATAAAATCATAGACAACCAATACTAATCAAAGCATACATAAGCCGAGTACATATGTCCAGATACAATGCAATGCAATATCCAATTCTGGGATATCCTCGATACTCCATTCCGATGTACCGTTAGTTAGTAAAGTCACGCCAAACCCAAACACCGACCATGTTGGTGTCATATTTCGTATATAACGTGGTTGTGATATCGAACCAAGCAAATAAACAGTTAGAAACACGCTCGCTCAAAATGACTCTCATGCAATGTTCGTTCCTTCATCCCTTGATCTTCTTCCACCAGCTCGTGCGAGGAGCTGCTGCGTTTTCCGCAAAGTTCGACGCCCGGCGGGCATGGTGTCGCTCATCACTACCTTCGGATCGTCTGTCCCGGTGACGACCACCTCGCTCTCGTTCCTCTCGTCTTGCTCGTCGCTTTCGCCTTTCCTCGGCCTCGTCAGGCGTCTCGTCGGAATACTTGGATCTATGTTGAGCTCGTCGAGCTTCACGTCGTGCCATCTCATCGTCCTCAGTTTGTCCTCCGTTGACATCACCAGCTGGAGGAATCTCCGGTGGGGGTGGTGCATCGACGTGTTCCTTAACCCAGGATGAGGTTCCGAGATGGGGCCAAGCGGGCTGTTGTGCCTCTTCATGCCGTGGCCTTCGGTGGTGACCCTCAGCTCCTTCTTCAGCAGCTCGAGCAGCCCGTCTCGCTTCACGACGACGGCGACGTTCATGCTCGTCCTCGGATACATCGGCCTGTCGAGGTCGTCGACGATCGCGTTTAGCAGCTCGGCGGGCTTCTTGTTCTTCTTGCTCCGCCGCAGCTGCCGCCTCTTGTTCTCTACGCAAGCGCCTACGCTCTGCTCGCTGGGCCTCCTTGGCTTCTTGTGCTCGCTGCAATTCCTCCTCTGCTTGCTGCTCTTCTTGAGCTCGTCTTTCCTCCTCACCGCGCTGTCGAGCAGCACGACGTTCGGCTCTGCGTGCATCCTGATCTTGTCTGGGAGCATCCGCCCCCTTCTCACGCTGGCGACGTCGCTCGCGACGCGCCTCATCCTTGGCTCTGCGCGCTTCTTCTTCAGGATCCACACGTTTGGCTTTGCGTGCAGCTCGTCTTGCTTCACGGTCGGCATCAACAACTACTGCATCACCGTCCATTCGCGCAGTGCGCAGAGCTTCATCGTCAGTTGTGGCATAAGTACTGCGACGTCGGAGAGGGTCAGGACGTTCGTTCTTGGGCGTTCTCAGGCCACTAAAAATGCCAGCGAAGCCCTTCTTCGAGCCTCGTGGCAGAGGCTGGTCAGCAGGAACATCAGGTTCAACCATAACGGGTTCATCGTCTCGAGACCTTCTGTCTCGTCGACGACGATCGCGTGGGCCAGGCATAGCCATATCATCCGGCATGACCATGTCTTCGTCTTCGCGAGATCGTGGTTTGTGAGACCGGCGGCGCTCGCGTCTATCGTTTGCGAGGTCTGGGTCAACCATAACAACATCGTCATCTTCACGTGAACGTGTCTTGTGAGAGTGGCGGCGCTCATATCTATCTGGTACAGGTGCAGCACCAGACATCATGGCATCTTCGTCCTCGCGGGAGCGCGGTTTACGAGACTTGCGGCGACTGCTTGGGTCCTCTTGCATGAGCATCTCTTCAGGGGGCGGCGAAACAATCCCGCGAGCAGCCTCAGAATGTCGGCGCTTGCTGCCAAGACCATCTCTCTTCTCACGAGTAGAAGCTGAACGTGCAAGTGGCGTTTTGCCAAATAGAGCAGCCGTCCTAGAGGAGGGTTTCTCAACTTTGTCGGATGTCGACCCTTTGGATGATGTTTTCTCCTCTCGCCTTCTGTGCCTGCCCGACTTCTCCTGAGAATACTCATCTCGTTCTTCGCGTGGTGTCGCGCCCCATTTACCCCACGACGTCCCTTCGCGGCCAAGCTTTGGTCTTCGAGAGTGCTTCGGCTCAGGTGGAGGTGTCAGTGGAGGATCTGGGACTGGTGGCGGTGGAGGAGCATCGCGTCGAGATTTTCCCTTTCTGCTCCGTCTTTCTCTCTTCGGTGATAGGTCAACAACTTCGACAATTTCGTCGTCTGCAGGCACTTCAGGTTCAGGTTCTTCAGGCGCTTCCTCGGGAACAGCCTCAGCCTCTTCTTCGTCAGACTCATCAGCGATGTCCTTATTTGCGACTTCGGCGGGTTCCTCCTCAGGGGGGTCAGCTTCAGCTGCCGCATCTTCTTCGTCTTCTTCTTCCTCCTCCTCCTCCTCTTCCTCCTCCTCCTCGTCTTCCTCCTCTTCTTCTTTCTCCTCCTCGTCTTCAGGTGCCTCCTCAGCCTTGGCTTCTGCAGCAGCAGCTGCCTCCTTCTCAGCAAGTTCTTCGGCCCTCTTGGCTGCGTTCTCCTCGAGGAATCTCAGACGGTCTGTATCCTTTCTGCCGAGCCGGCCCTTTCTTGACTTCTTGAACTTAAGAGAATCGAGCTCTGCTTCTTCAGCCTCGGCAATAGCTGCAGCCTCGGCCTCTCGAGCTGCTGCCTCTTCAGCCTCTCGGGCTGCCGCCGCCTCCTCATCAACAGCAGCATCATCAGCACCGTTATCGTCTTC
This sequence comes from Fusarium luffae, assembly GCA_013184325.1. Lineage (NCBI taxonomy): Eukaryota > Fungi > Ascomycota > Sordariomycetes > Hypocreales > Nectriaceae > Fusarium > Fusarium luffae. The sequence goes on from JABCJV010000371.1 coordinate 21,483, forward strand.
CTCTTCCTCCTCTTCTTCCTCCTCCTCCTCCTCCTCTTCTTCTTCCTCCTCATTTTCAGGTGCTTCTTCTGCTTCTGCTTCATCAACGGCAGCGGCGGCGGCAGCTTCCTTAGCGGCACGTTCCTCAGCGCGACGAGCTGCGTTCTCTTCCAACATGTGGAATCGATCTGTGTCCTTTCTGCCTAACCTGCCTTTTCTGGCCTTCTTGGCTTTAAGTGACTCAAGCTCGTCTTCTTCTGCTTTGGCGATAGCTGCTTCCTCTGCTTCTCTTGCAGCTTCTTCCTCTGCCTCTCGAGCTGCTGCTTCTTCCTCCGCGGCGGCAGCAGCATCTTCCTCTGCAGCTTCTTCCTCATCGTCAGGTTCATCGGCTTCGGGAGATTCCTCCGGTTCAGCTGCAGCAGAGGCTTCCTTGGCAGCACGTTCTTCGGCGCGTCGGATCGCATTTTCTTCCAAAACTGCGAAACGTTCTGTATCCTTCCTGCCAAGTCTTCCTTTTCTTGCTCGCTTGGCTTTCAAGGATTCCAACTCTTCCTCTTCTGCCTCAGCAATTGCAGCTTCTTCAGCTTCCCGGGCCGCCATTTCATCGTCCTCTACCTCAACAATATCGTCCTCCTCTTCCCCTTCCTCGTCCGCAGGTTCGTCGGCTTCTTCGGCAGCCTCAGCTTCAGCATCGGCTTCTGCTGCTTCAGCCTCTGCTGCCGCCGCAGCTTCTCTAGCAGATCGCTCCTCTTCGCGTCTAGTAGCATTATCTGTCAAGACCTGCAGCCTTTGCGTATCTGTGCGACCTAGCTTTCCCTTCTTGATCTTCTTCTTAGTTAATGCTGCAAGCTCTGCCTCCTCTTCAGCGATCACGGCTGCTTCGGCTTCATCGACTTCGTTTATGGCACCATCGTCAGGCTCTTGGTCAGCTTCTGGCTCGGGCTCATTGTCTGGCTCAGGTTCAGGTTCAGCTTCTAACTCGGCTTCAGCTGCGGCTGCCTCTTCTGCTTCTCGGGCTGCCGCCTCCTCAGCACGTCTAGCAGCATTATCTGTCAAGACCTGGAACCTTTGCGTATCTGTGCGACCTAGCTTTCCCTTCTTGATCTTCTTCTTAGTCAACGAAGCCAACTCGGCTTCTTCTTCTGCGATAGCTGCAGCTTGAGCCTCGGCCTGGGCGGCGGCAGCAGCGGCATCTTCTTCCTCAGGCACAGCAGCTTCCTCAGCTTCAGGTTCAGGCTCCTCGATTAAGTCATCCTCGCCATCTTCGGCATCGACAAAATCATCATCTTCCTCCTCCTCTTCAGCTGGCTGAGCTTCCTCTTCGGCTTCCTCTGCGGCCTCTTCAGCTTCCTTGGCTGCCTGCGCCTCGGCACGCTTTGCAGCATTGTCTGTAAGAACATTGAAACGTTCAGTATCCGAACGGCCTAGCCTGCCCTTCTTTGCCTTTTTCCTGTTCAAGGCAGCGAGCTCTGCTTCTTCTTCTGCAGCGATAGCCTGGGCCTCTGCCTCGGCGGCCTCCTTCGCGGCAGCGTCCTCGTCTTCCGGCTCCTCCTCAGGCTCGGGTTCAGCAGCGTCCTCAATAGGCTCGGGAACTGGCTCTTCGACCTCAGCTTCAACTTCAGCCGCCTGGGCATCCTTAGCAGCCTGCTCATCCGCACGCCTGGCCGCATTCTCATTTAGAATATCGAACCGCTCGGTATCCTTTCTACCAAGCTTGCCCTTCCTAGCCTTCTTGGCAACAAGTGCAGATAGCTCAGCTTCTTCTTCTGCGGCGATTGCGGCGGCCTCGGCTTCAGCTTCAGCGTCAGCGGCCGCCTGTACAGCAGCCTCATCGTCTTCAGGAACGTCCTCTGGTATATCCTCAGCTTCGACCTCATCAACCACGGCTTCGGCTGCAGCAGCTTCTTTGGCAGCTTGCTCTTCAGCGCGCCTTGTAATGTTCTCGGTTAAGAAGTTGAATCGTTGGGTATCCTTATTGCCTAGCCTTCCTTTGCGCGCTTTCTTTGCTTCAAGAGATGCAAGTTCAGCCTCTTCTTCGGCAGCTATAGCAGCAGCCTCAGCAGCGGCTTCATCGTCAAGATCAGGAGCTTGCGCTTCAGGAGGTTCTTCGACTGGTGCCTCGACAGGTTCTATGGCATCTGGAACTGGTTCTTCGGGCTCTTCTGGGGCAGATTCGTCTTCGACGGGGATCTCTTCGGCAGCAGCCTCTGCCTCGCGAGCAGCTTGTTCTTCCGCTCGTCGTGTGGCGTTTAATGTCAGTTGGTCGAATCGTTCTGTATCCTTGCGTCCCAATTTGCCTTTCCTTGTCTTCTTAGCAGTTAGAGCAGCCAACTCGGCGTCTTCTTCAGCAGCAATAGCGGCAGCCTCAGCTTCAGCAGCTTCCTTTGCAGCAGTCTCTTCAGCCTCTGCGGCGGCGGCAGCCTCCGCTGCAGCAGCGTCTTCAGCTTCCTGAGCAGCTTGGTCTTCGGCTTCTTTAGCAGCTTGTTCCTCTTCAGCCTGGGCGTCTCTAGCAGCCTTGTTGTCCATTAAAGCGTTAAGTCGATCGGTATCCTTACGTCCCAATTTGCCCTTCCGCTCCCTTTTAGCTTCAAGTGCTGCTAGCTCTTCTTCTTCCTGGGCAATTGCCGCTTGAGCTTCAGCGTCAGCAGCTTCCTTTTCAGCTTCCTCAGCTATTGCAGCTGCTTCAGCTTCGGCAGCTTCCCTTGCAGCTATCTCTTCAGCTTCGGCAGCGGCAGCGGCCTCTGCGGCAGCAGCCTCTTCGGCTTCTCTGGCGGCCTGTTCCTCGGCCCGTTTGACAGCATTCTCAGTTAGGATATTATATCGGTCGGTATCCTTTCTGCCAAGTTTGCCTTTTCTGGCCTTCTTTGCGTCTAAGTCGGCTAACTCCTGCTCTTCGGCGGCGATCAATGCAGCAGCCTCAGCAGCGGCAGCATCTTCTTCAGGAGCGACTTCCTCCTCTGGTGGTTCTTCTGGGGCGTCTTCGGGCGCTGGATCTTCGATGTCTACCAGGGCGTCATCAACAATTTCGGGCTCGGCCAAGGCAGCAGCTTCTTCTTGAGCAGCCTTTTCAGCTCTTTGGGCGGCATTTTCAGTAAGGACAGCAAGTCGATCACTGTCCTTTTTGCCTAGCTTTCCCTTCTTGGTTTTCTTTGCGATCAAAGCTTCTAGCTCTTCTTCCTCTTCAGCAGCGATAGTAGCAGCAATGGCGGCGGCCTCGGCAGCAATGGCAGCCTCTTCATCGCCAGCTTCAGAAGCAGCGGCATCATCGAAGTCATCGATTGGGGGATCTTCGACTTCAGGAGGGACCTCCTCGGGTTCGGGTTCCGGTTCAGGCTCAGGTTCAGGTTCGACTTCCGCTGCAGCAGCTTCAGCAGCTTTCTCTGCCCTTTGGGTTACGTTCTCGGTAAGGATCGCGAATCTATCGTTATCCTTCTTGCCAAGCTTGCCTTTCTTGTTCTTTTTAGCGGTTAAAGCAGCTAACTCGGCTTCCTCTTCGGCAATAACTGCAGCCTCTGCTTCTGCAGCTTCTGTAGCCTCTCGAGCGGCAGCCTCTTCTATAGCGGCGGCCTCGGCGGCAGCAGCTTCTTCTTCAGCAGCAGCGGCGGCGGCGGCGGCGGCAGCTGCTTCCTCCTCGGCTGCTTTGTCTGCACGGCTGGCTGCGTTGGCAGTAAGAAGATTAAAGCGATCAGTATCCTTCTTTCCAAGCTTGCCTTTCCTCTCCTTCTTAGCAACCAAAGCAGCCATTTCAGCTTCCTCTTCAGCAATAGCAGCAGCTTCCGCTTCGTTGGCTGCATTTGCATCAGGGTCGTCAATTTCAGCAAGTTCCTCCTCAACTGGTGGTTCTGGGGCAGGCTCCTCGACGTCCACTTCGGCTGGTGGCGCTGGGTCGTCAGGCTGTTCAGCAGCCATCGCTGCTTCCTGGGCTCTTCTATCTGCATTCTCGGTTAAGATTGCAAAGCGTTCAGCATCCTTCTTGATAAGTTTGCCCTTCTTGGCTTTCTTAGCCGCCAGTGCACTCAATTCAGCTTCCTCCTCAGCAATAGCAGCAGCCTCAGCTTCACGGGCTGCGGTAGCCTCGGCTTCGGCAGCCTCTGCTGCAGCAGCTTCTTCCGCATCCTTCTCGGCCTGTGCCTCAGCTTCGGCGGCGGCGGCAGCGGCAGCCTCCTCAGCGTCTTTAGAAGCTTGTCGCTGCGCAGCGTTCTCTGTTAGGATGTCAAACCGTTCCAGATCCTTCTTTACAAGCTTCCCTTTCTTGGCTTTCTTCGCGGTAAGCATCGCTAGCTCTGCCTCTTCGTCTGCAATAAGGATGGCTTCAGCTTCGCTTGCGGTTACGGCATCAGCTCCAGCAGTTTCCGCTGCAGCCGCCTCTTCCGCTGCAGCAGCTTCAGCAGCCTCCCGCGCAGCTGTCTCTTCAGCTTCTTTAGCAGCCTGTCGCTGGGCAGCGTTTTCGTTAAGAAGGTTATACCGATCTGTATCCTTCTTGCCAAGCTTGCCCTTTTTCGCCTTCTTTGCCTCTAGACTAGCTAGCTCCGCCTCTTCCTCTGCGATAATGGCGGCATCGGGTCCTGGCGCTGGCTCTGGTGCGACGAGTTCTGGATCGGCGTCCGCTGGCGGAGCTTCTGGGACTGGCTCAGGGACCGGTTCAGTTGCTTCGCCTGGAATTTCGGGAGTTGCTTCTGTCGGGGCGGCATCAGCAGCAGCGGCTTCGGCGTTTTTGGCTGCTCGTTCTTTGGCTCTCAAGGTAAGGACGTTATAGCGTTCTACGTCCTTCTTCTTGATAAGGTTGCCGCCTCGCTTCTTTTTCAAAGCATCCAAGGCAGCAAGCTCCTTGTCTTCCTCAGCAGCAAGCGCCGCCTCTGCCTCACGGGCGGCTGCGTCTTCAGCTTCACGGGCAGCTTTCTCCTCGGCTTCACGAGCTGCAGACTCTTCGGCTTCCTTAGCTGCTTGCGCGGCAGCAGCTTCCTCAGCCTCTTTGGCAGTTTTTACCTGAGCTCGTTTGACTGAATTTCCGACCAAGGTCATCAGGCGAGTAGTTTCAGCCTTGGTAAGCTTTACCTTTTTCGCCTTCTTGGCTTTCAAAGCAGCCATTTCCTCCTCTTCCCTGGCTGTTTCTTCAGCCTCAGCGTCTGCTGCAGCTTGAGCTGCGGCCTCGGCTTCAGCGGCGGCTTGGGCTGCAGCTTCTGCCTCGGCAGCTTCTGCGGCAGCGGCGGCAGCAGCATCAGCGGCGTCCTTGGCTGCTTGCTCGTCTGCCTCTTTAGCTATTGCGTCCTCCGCTCTCTTTGTCGCGTTATCGATGAGAATGTTGAGTCGTTCTTGCTCCTTCTTCAGTAGCTTGCCTTTCTTGGCTTTCTTTGATTTCAGACTCTCCATCTCCACCTCTTCCTGCGCAACTTCAGCGGCGAATGCTGCTTCAGCCTCCGCAGCTGCTTGGGCCCCGGCGTCTTCCTCTGGAGCTTCTGGAGGTGGCTCATCGAGAGGAATATCTTCAATTATATCAACTTCGGCGGCGGCGGCAGCAGCTTCAGCCTCACGAGCGGCTTGAGCTTCAGCTCTTCGAGAAGCATTTCCTTCAAGAACAGTAAGGCGCTCTTGGTCTTTTCTAAGCAGCTTTCCGCCTCGTTTCTGCTTTTTTGCCAAGAGTTGCTCAATCTCTTCATTCTCTTTGGCTGCCTCGGCGTCTTCTGCAGCTTGCAGAGCAGCAGCTTCTGCATCGGCCGCTGCTTGGGCATCTGCTGCTGCTTGGGCGGCCTCAGCTGCCGCTGCCGCTTCAGCTTCGCGTGCTGCTCTGACTTCAGCTCTCCTGGCAGCATTGCCTTCAAGTAAAGCAAGTCGCTCACGATCCGACTTAAGAAGCCTTCCTCCTCTTTTCGCCTTCTTATCCATAAGGCTCGCAATCTCTTCATCTTCGCGTGCGGCCTCGGCGTCCTCCGCTTCACGAGCAGCTTGCTCCTCGGCTTCTCTGGCAGCTTGCTCCGGATCTGAACATAGAGATTTTAGTAGGTTCCAATGGAAAAGATATTGGCAATGGAGGCAGATTATCAGTGAAGGTGTCGAACGGCTGGTGAATTTGTTCATCATGAATGACGAAACCAATCCCCAGCTGTCATCCCGAACATCGAGCCCCTTTTCCGATATCTCCCTCCGTATTGCCATGAGTTATCTTACCGGTAGTATCAATGAGAAAGTCGTTTGCGCTAGGCTTATGGTTGTCTATTGAACCCCAAAAAGCATCGTTAGGATCATGGGCGCCGGAAGTTTTAAAATCGAACGGATCGGCGGCCGGTTTCTTGGGTTTCTTGCCAAAACCCCAAGAATCGAGGAAGTCGTCGGTGCCAACAGCCTCGACGGGATCCGGGGCTGGAGGAGGAATCTCATCTTCTAATTGAATCAAGTCGCCAGCTTTCTTCTTTTTCTTACCTGTTCCCCACAGATCCCAACCGTCGTCTTCTATCTTAGGCGGCTCTGGGACTTGATGAGCTTTATAGAAATTTGACTCACATGTACCATCCTCACCTGTCTTACCAACTCCCCACGAACCCCATCCCGGTGGGTTCTCCTCAGCGGGTTTTGGCTTCCCTGAGCCGAAAGTACTCCAAAAGTCGTCACCGTCCTTGTCTTCGAATGAAGGAGGGTCAGGAGCTGCCGGTATCGGGTCTTGTGCGCCCCAAAGGGAACTCTGTGGCGGATTATCCTTCTTGCCAGACCAGCCACCCCATTGGTCATCCATTGATGGAGGATCGGGTGCAGCTGCCAAAGCGACTTCCTCCATGATCCCTTTCTTTTTAGCCCGATCCTTCTTGGATATACCCCAAGTATCCCATATATCCTTCTTGCTGCCGGGTGGAGGCGTAGGTTCGGGGTCAAGGGCAAGTTCTTCCAAGATACCACCTGGCTTCCCCTTTTTCTTCTGGCCGCCCCAACCCCAAGGGTCGTCGCCATCTTTTGGTCCCTCGTCGGGCTCGGCCCCCCAAAGTGTCGACTGCTTCTTGTCCTTCTTGGTTCCGAATCCCCAAGCGTCGTCGTCGTCTTTCATTCCTAAACCACCTGGATGGTCTTTCGGCTTGTCCCAAGGATTTTCTTCGGCCTTTGGTTCTGGCGGTGGCGGCGGTGCTGGTGCTGGTGCTGGCT
>JABCJV010000372.1:0-20394 GCA_013184325.1 Fusarium luffae
GCTTCGGGAATGTGGCTCCCTCCGGGGTGTGTTATAGCCCGTTGCGTAATACCCTGGCGGAGACTGAGGCTCGCGCATATGCGATGATGCTGGCGTAATGGTCATCAACAACCTGTCTTGAAACACGGACCAAGAAGTCCTCCTCGTATGCGAGTGTTCGGGTGTCAAACCCCTACGCATAATGAAAGTGAACGCAGGTGAGAGCTTCGGCGGATCATCGACTAATTTGTCCTCTCGCTAGGGTGTTTCCCAGACACAGCCACCTAGCGCTAGAGGGTTCCGGAGTAGTTCTTGTTGGTTTCAAAGCAGAAAGATCGATAGGGTAAAATGCTGTCGCCAGATGGGGCTCGGTCCTTGGAGCTTGGAGGTCATATCTAGGCATCGGACGAAAGGGCTAGTCGTGGGCGTGCAGGCTGAGCCCGCCACCATGGGATGTATCAAGTAGCCCATCGCGGTAGAGCTCAAAGACTTCAGTGTCTCCTATATGAAGTCGTCAGCTTAACCTAGTCCTCTATATATGTTGTTTGAAATTCAAAAGAAGAAGTTCGGGTCAAGCCTGTGTGGCTTACCCGAGCCGGTATCAACAGGCAAAGTCAAACCCAACATTTGGAACGTACCAGTGGAGTCCATAGATAAAGTGAGGATGCATTGTTTATGGTTCGGTGGTGACACATCTGAAGATGCCCGCAAATCGTTCTCAATGTGTAATGCGGTGGTGTGGTTGCGTAGTTGCAGGGTATACGACAGAGGGTAGTATATAGATATCTCCTTCGAGACAGGAGCTTAGATATTGTGAGGGACTGTGTAGGGTACTGCGAGCCTGTATTAGTATTCGACCCTTCTGACGTGAAGCGTATTTTTATTCATTTACCTTGAAATGCTGCTCTACCCCCTTGAGATTTTGTGGTGTGCGAATAGCTTGTACCAGGCGGTTCTCACGAGCCCTCGACTGCAAGTGTAAACATTCGATAGAAGTTACTGCTTCGTCGATCCCGGAATAGAAAGAAATGTGATTACTGTTGTTGTGATTGTGTTGTTTCGGATGTATGGATACTTTGAAGGACCTGCCCTTTCAAAAGGGAAACCCCAAAATAGTGGTTGCTGTTAGAAGGCGGTGGCGGGCTTAAGTGGTGAAAGGGAAGCCCTTTAAGGCAGATCCTAATCAGGAGATGATCAAGCAGTCTGAGGCCAGGCTAGGCAGCTGCTTAAGCAGATTCCGTGGGCCTTGTTTGTTTCCCCTGTGGATCGACGTTGTGGCTTGGGTAACACGACAATCGTAATCGACAAGCAAGTGAAGATAGCAATCCTTGAATTATTCACACAGAATTGGAATAACTATGGCTTATGTAAACCGAAATGAGCTCAGTTGGTATTGTGGATAGGTGGCAGAGACAGGCAAGAATTCCCATCCCTTGCTCGGGAGCTAGATCTGCTAAGACTAAGCGGAAGAGCACGACCAACCTGACCCACCCCTTCGTTTCACCACCCATAAAGCAGCACAAAAGTGCTTCTTTTGTCTCTCTCTGTGAGCGGACTTCTAAAAGCTCAGTCATGTATACCCGTTCTTCAACTATTCTTGATCATAGACTGCAGTCTATCTTAGAAACAACAGACCTAAGCAGGTAGACAACGAGAAACGTAAGTCAAAGCACAAAGGCTCTCCCGAGCAGACAAGAAACCTACTATCTAGTCGATCCCCAGCCTCCTCTGTCAAGCAGAACACCACCGGCCCCGATTGACGTCTCAGCAATGCCCGGATTACTTCGACAAAGATCGAAAGCTCCTCGGCTCCAGAATAGATCGAAAGCCGGTTGCATTGTTTGATTTCTCTTGAGGGGCGGCATTCACTCAGAGAGACTACAAAGCGTCAATAGAGCGATAATTCAAACATGTACAAGCCGTATGACTTTCGTCGTCACTCTAGCAAGCTATTTGCATAAGAACCCTTGCTCCAACTATCTTCCAATATTCAGCTAAGGCTGCTCGGACCATGCAGGGCGCGTCAGACAAGCCTTTACCGCAGCTCACTTTTCAGCTTTCATCGGTCCATTCCAACAGGCATTGTCCACTCCCTTATTTCCTGAGCCAGGCGGGCTAACAGCAAGTCTCTAAAGACTGAGTATTATCTCTCGAAGGACGAGATGAGCGCTTTGCTGTGCATCGGGCGTGTAAGTTCGGGCTCTCGACGGCGACAATTGGGAGCAAACTTTAACATTCAGGGGCACAAACACCCTTCCGATATCCTCACTTGAAATACTGCGGATTTCGTTCCACAAAGACTTGGCTAATGTATTGCCTGGCAGATATCTTACTTGGAAGATACTCTCCTTCCTTCTCCCACCTTGACTCTCGAGCCATTACTGGAAGCCAACACAGGAAGCCTCAGAAACCCGAATAGAAACTCCGAGAGGTCTTTAAGAATACTGAAAGCCTGGACATGAAGGTCAAGCTGAGCTGCTGATCTTGCGTCTGTACACGGAAGTTGCCGAACTCTGCCCAAAAGTATGCATCATCGAAAGGCATCTTGGGCAGCCCTCCAAGTTTTGTTATATCTAGTACCTACATAGTCAACGTGATGAACTCGAACATTCTCTCCATCTGCTTCTCTGAGAACATTGGCTGTCCAATTGGTAATAATTACATGCATGTAGCCGGTAGTTAAGGCGTTTTGGACATTCCAGTCGCTCCCACAACGCGCTGACGTGTACGAATTAGAAGCGCCATCATGTTTTACAAAGAAACATTGCACAAACTTCCCTGTGACATGGTGGTGTGCGCGTTGCACAATGAGTGTTTTCTAGAAGGTTGATTTACCACCGCGTTGTCGCGTCTGAGCTTCAGGGTAGGGGGAAAGGAACGCGACAGTTAGCGTTCGAGGTGAGTGGCGCAAAAGTTATCAAGTCTATTGATCGAAACGCCGCTAATCCCAAGAGACAATCTTCCCCGTGAACTAAAAAGATTTGTAGATTAAGTGCCTGGGTTTGTAAGGCCCTTTGTACGAAACACGAAACAGGAAAGAGGTGAGCTGCTTCTTCGGCCTTACCTCAATTAATGATAAGGATCCACTGAGTCTGAATCGGGTATTGACCCTTTCAACTTTGACATTCTAAAATAAAACCAAGCAATGAAACGCCAGACCAATACTTATAACCAACAAATGACGATTTGATCGAGAATCTCTCACAAGCAAAAGCCCTTACCGGATTACAAAGCCAAGGCAACCTCGGATCACACCTTGCGGGGTTACAAGGATTCTCCATCCTCGCGACGTGGGCTAATCCATCATTGGAAGCTGCCAGATCGAAAACGGCCGATGAACCGTTTACCCCTGGTTCACTAACTCAAGAAACGAGCATGGTTGGGATATGAGATAGATACCCCCGGTATTTATTGGTTCGACCAGCCAACGAAGGCGGCTCAGCTCTTTCTCGTCAAACTCTCCAACTCTCCCCTCACATACCACCCACCATGCGTCCCCTCGCCCTCTCTACAGCAGTCCTTGCAGTCAGAGCCGTTGCCCAAAAGTCCGACAAGACCTGCTACGATGGATTGTATATGATTGCCGCGAGAGGCACCGGCGAGGATCAAGGACCTGGTGTTATTGGTAAAATTGCTGATGCCGTTGCTGAACGCATCAACGGCTCGCATGTCACTGGGCTCACCTATCCCGCGACTCTTCAAGAGCCCGCTTACGAGGATTCTGAATCTAAGGGTGTTGAGAATTTGCAGAAGGATATCAAGAACTACTTCGACAAGTGTCCGGATAGCAAGGTCGCTGTCTTTGGCTACTCTCAGGTTGGTTACGGATTCCAAACAATTATGAGTTCGGCATTACTAACGACGACATAGGGCGGTCAAGTTGCCACTGATGTCTTTTGCGGTGGAAGTGGTGGCGATTTCCCCACCAATAAGCCCCTTTCCGTAGACGAAGTCAAAAAGAACGGTGAGTCTTCTTCCTCCGTCCTATCCAACAGCATACTGCAGATACTAACTGCTCTAGTTGTTGCCGTGATTACCTTTGGTGACCCAAGCCACGTGGCAAACGTCTCGTACGACGCAGGAAACAGCATTAACGATGGTGTAAGTACAAAATTCAAAAATTGCTGTGCCATGTTCCTCAACTCTAACGCCGTTTACAGATTTTCCAGCGTAACGACACCAAGCTGTGCGAGGACAATTACAGCGACATCCTCCACGCCTACTGTGACACAGGCGATGTGTACTGCGACCGGGGTAACGACACGGAAGTTCATGGGAGCTATTTCGAGAAGTACGGCAAGGACGTTGTTGATCTTGTTGTGGAGAGATATGAGAGCGCTATGAGCGAAAGTACGGCGACTCCCACATCTGAAGCGACTTCTTCAGCGACATCTGGCACCTCCGAGGTAACTAGTACTGATGCCCCAGGAAATGGCGCGGCTGGACTGGCACCTGGCCTTGCTTTGACTATGATGCCCTTCGTATTGGCTGTGTCACAGCTTCTATAAAGGAACCGAGCGGCCAAGGATCTATGTCTTACAATATCTGTTAAAGCAAGATATCTATTTGAATTTGTTATTGGATACAGGCATTTATTGGCAAACTGCAGTTATATTAGACGAATCAGCATTCTTACTCTCAGCGAATGAAACAACTCGATGTCGTCTCTTTATCTATTTTCTAAAAACGGATATGATGCTACATGGCGATGAGTAGCAAATCAGAGTCCAAGGAGATTCTGACATATATGCGGAATCCATTCGCGTGTTACTCTTCCAGGTGGATAATAGAAGAGAATGTCCTCTAAGTCTTAGGATATAGAAATAAATAGCCTAAACCCCGGTCTAGGTCAGCATAAGGTGGCCAAAGTATTTCGTCTCTTATGCTCTCAGCGGCCAATTCTTCTAACAACCTGAAGTCTTCCTTTTCAACGCACCTATTCCAAGCCGCGAGGCTTATGTCAGAAACCTTGCCTAATCAGGATGCAGACCCGAGCTTTGAATCCCGAAAAACCAAGCTCAATTATTTACCGCTTTGACGACGATCCTCGACTCACAACGCCCACCTCCATGGCCATCTCCGATTGTACCCAGGTTGCCAAACTATGCAAAAGATGTGAAGTATTGGAAATCAGCCACCAGGCGCTCTACGAATCCCTGCCTATCAAAGACGTGAAGGACTGGGAACTGAGTCTTGACTGGGAACTAGATGGCATCTGGCCTTTTGTACGAGATGATTGCGAGCAGATGGGAAAGCTTTGCGACTTTTGCAGTCATTTGAGCTCTTTAATTCTCCCCTATTGGCTGTGTCGTGAACTTGAAATTATGGAAGAGCAAAGGATTCGCATTACAATATCCTACGTGGTTCAGCGCACCATGTCCGACAAGCTCAGACTCAAGTGTTTGAGGGTCAGAATGAGCGCAGAAGGTAATTCAAACACTTGACCTGCAAGTTACTTGAACTAATCTTCCAGGTTGCAATAATAGTTGGGAAGGCATCACAATCGACTGTCCGATTGCAAGAGTTGGCCCCATGTCCCAAAGCACGACAATCGATCTGGCGGAACCTTTCACACATCTTGAACCTGAGTCGCTGGATTGGATAGGTACCGAAATAAAGACATGCGTGGAATATCACAACCACACGCATCCTCAGCAGGGCTTTGTTCCTGCCAGGCTAGTCAAAGTCGATGAGGATAAGCCTCGTCTCGTTATTCCGTCTGATGATCCAGAGTTTCTATCAATTGATCAACAACCGAAATATGCAGCACTCACATACTGCTGGGGCCCACCTCCGCACTCTGATCAACAGCTCAAGACCACAAATAGCAACATGGCGAACCATATGCAAGCCATACCGCGAGACAAGCTTCCTCAGGTCGCCAAAGACGCCATCACGGTTACAAGAGAGCTCGGGATGAGGTATTTGTGGATAGATGCGCTTTGTATTCTCCAAGATGACGCCTTCGATTGGGATTACCAATGTACGCAAATGGATAACATATACGGCAACGCGTATGTGACGATCTGCTCAGCGTCATCTGCAAACTGTGAAGAGGGATTCGTGTTCAAGAAGGGCAAGACGCCTGCCATCCGGATGCACCCCGTGCACCCTGACGCCAAGCCCACTCTTTTCGCCATATACCTTCCTTTCTTCTTTCACTATGCCGCAGAAGATTTAGATAAAGCAGAATGGCATATAAGGGGATGGACCTTTCAGGAAAGAATGGGTTCAAGTCGCATTGTTACGTTCGGGCAGCAGAATCTACATTTTGCATGTCAAGATGTCGGACGTTCCATGGGCTTTCAAGGGGATGATTTGGACCGCGGCTTCAATATGGTTAATCGGGATCTCTTGACCGAGAGAGAAACCTCTCTGGTTTATGAAGGGTGGGATAAGGATGTGGCTGCTGAGTTCTCTCGATTTGTTATGGAAGTCGCACATCCAACAGATATCCTTCCTTCCTTTGCTGGAATCGCAACATTGTTCCACAGCCGCTTGCACGATACGTATCTCGCTGGGTTATGGAAAGGAGACCTCCACCGAGGTCTTGTATGGACAACCTATCGCAGATTCCAAGGTGTCAGCCTCAAGTACTTACTAAAACAACTCGAGTCACCCTCACCGTACGTTGCTCCATCCTGGAGTTGGGTGGCCAAGTCAGGGGCTCTTTCTGGTCGACTCCATGCAGTATACTTTCTGCCGCTGTTGTCTGAATACGTCGACAATGTCCGTAAAGAGATCGAGATCACTGACTCTAGGGTTTTTCTTAAAGGCTCTAATCCTTTCGGAGAGATTACCAACGCATATGTTGACATTCGAGGAAGGGTCTGTTCTCCAAAAGAAGAGTTGAAGTATGTACAGGTAGGCGATAATGAGATTGATGCTAGAAAGACACTACAATTAGGGGACAAATATCTTGTAGATATAGAACCAGACTTCGCAGTGAAAGAGACCCTGAGCTGCACAGGAAGTCTCGATATCCCGATAAGCTTCCTATTAGTGGGAAGTACCTTGAAAAGGCCGGAATATCGCAGAGAGACACATACGGAACTAAGGAAACAGAAGGAATGGAGAGCTGATAACCTACAAGTGCCGTTGGGTGATGGAAACGGAAATCATCAACTACTAGAGCTACTTGGCCAGGTTGGCAGCAAAAGCGATATCGATTCTGCGGCGGTCGGTGCAACGGAACTCGAGCCTGAAGGTGAACGGTTGGCTTATGGACTTTTGATCCATCCAGCGAAGATACCGGGCGAGTATTATCGAGTGGGAACTTTCTGGTCGGAGTTTGAAGGGCTGGAAGCGCTCACTGGCATCACCGAGGAGGGGAAGTATGTCGAATGGCGGCTGGGAGCTTCATATAACTAGCCTCTGGTGTCAGCTTATTCTTGATGTTGTGTGATTTGTGCGGCTGGCAGCCTGATAGCTGTAGATAGATGAGTGTGACCGACGAGGTTCCTCGGAAAGCCTTTTCGCGATCTGAAGCATATATGGGGTAATACATCAAAGGAACAAACATATGTTATGAGCTGCAAGATCGATTCACTATAAGCAACATCGGATTACAGTAACACGGGACGCAGATTGCACTTCGTTCATCTGGCACCTGTGGGGGCGGGCATAGCCTCCTGTAAATTATCGATACACGCGATTTGACATGAAGTCCTGCCACCTGCAGTCTACCTGCTAAAGACTTCTCTACAGACCTTACAGCATCCAATACTGCTAAAGAAGTCGGCTCTCCGATAAATATTGCCGCATGATCACCCAAAGAATAGCTTCACCCATCCACATCAAACATTCGAGGGAACAAAGAAAGACGCAATAACAGAAGTAACATGATAGCAAACATAAATATAGACTCTCTAATAGCAACTGATTCTCTTCATATGACTGCAGGCACTGGCAAGGGTGGGCTCCCGGGAAATTGACGAGTGTCACTAGGCCAGGGGGTCAACGTCATTGGCCTCCGGACGGCATATCTTAGTAACTCATGGAAGAGAATAGCAAATCTCACACCAGCCCCCTCACCCTTCGAACTCCCTCCTCTTCGTCACACCTTTCTAGGGCTTTCCGTACAACTCTGATACCTTATATTCTCCCACACTTTCTTCCCTGGCCCAACCCTTCTCCTCCTCATACAAAATCATTATCCCCTCTCACTCCCAACTATTACTCCATGACTGGACTACCACGCCCTCACCTCAACATCATCAGCCCTCTTCATCACTGCCTTCGATGTGATGCCTCGCTGCTGCCCACACCACAGGTAAGACCATCACGTCTTCTCCCTCCCCTTCGAGGTGACTGACTCATCAGTTCCTCGCAACACCTCCCCCATATCCCACACACATGTGCCTTGAGGCACACACAGCCTTGCCTTCCAGGCAGCTGGTTGCTCAACACCACTTTCTGGCCATCGGTTGTGCTTAGTACGCTCACACCATATCCCCTTTCGTACGAAGCATCTTCTCTGACCTATTCCTTCTAGCAAGATGCCGCCACGAGCCCGCTCTGGCGTGCGTCCGACTAAAACACCCTCGGAGGGTATATGAGAGGCGAGCAAAGCTTAGCCAGGGGCTCAGCTGGCCCAGAACATCCTCGATGCGCCGGTGGTTGCCATGAGTATGATATCCCAACTTCCTCGGCGTGAACTTTACTGACTCTTGACAGGCGAAATATACCCCGACCAGACCGTCGGTGCACCCGTTAGGGGCGTACATCGAGCGTGGTAAGTCGTCTCTATCGTTGCAACAAGTGACACCAGCTAACAGACAACAGCAAGAACTAGCCGGGGGAGTTGCCACCCGTAGACTCTCCACTCTTCGAGATGCGGGTGGCAGTCTGGGCTGGTAGCCCCAAAGTAAGTATACTTCCCTTCTCTCATCGATCGAGTTCTAACCTTTTATCGTGGTAGTTGACGGGGCCTCTATCATAAGCCCCGCGCTTTGTGCCACCCGTCAGTCATCTCCCCGTCAATCAAGCGGCGAGGGATAGGAAAGTCTCCTACAAATCAACCCACTGTAGGGTGGCCCCCAGACATCGCCCATCTATTCAATGGGGGCCGGGAGCGGGGAGGTCAGATTGACAACTTTCGGTATCCCATTTCAACTGCCCCTCGGCAGCGCCTGTCCATTCTATGCGGCCGAGGGGCTGGGAAGTCAATTCGACACTTCTGCCTCCCTGTCTCCAACCTAACCCTCGCCGCAGATGACTTAGGGTGGCACCAGCGCTCAAGGACTCCGAGCCAGACTCGACGGGTAAAGAAGGAGCAGGATATTGGTGGTCTTGGAAATGGTTCTGGTGTCTGTCTTATCATCGTTGTGTCTTTACAGAAGGAAATAAAAACTTAAATCACATCACTGCATTCTGTCCCTGTGTATCGAAATACACTTAATCATCGTGAATGATCATAAAGTCCCCGGTTCTTATCTGCGTTGTCTCTCAGCAAGCTATGCATGTATCTTTTGATCGATAAGCATCGTTGGTGCTGTACTGAAACTTATGACCTACCATCTTCCACTACTACGCACAACATCACTTACTTGAACGCTGGACCGTTACTGCATATGTCAAACATTCAACATACTTCATCACTTTCTCTTCCCTTCTGCGCTTCCCGTCATTTGTGCATGCGACCTCCCTTTCTCCTGAGCCCTGCTAATCGACCATGTAGTATGAGGTTACCACAGTTCATGCGAGGCCATCCACGGGCAGCTAACTATAAAGGATGATCAAAAGCCAACCAAGATTCTCGCAAAATTCATCTCGCATCTTATCTCCTTTACTGACAATTGCGCGGGTGACATCAACTGGAGAGCGGGTCAGAATGTATCTGCCGCTTGCCATTCCGCCCCAGCAAACCCCCTTTCCCAACTGTCAAACTTCCTTTGTTCACATCCCAGTTCCTAGAAACTACCTATGTCACTGTCCGTGTCAGCAAATGCGTGTCGTCTCGACCTTTTTCGGGGCGCTTTTCCCATAGAGCGGTACCGACTAGAGTACCGCGCAGGTTTCAACCCGTCTCTGACATTCGTTTCACGCTTCACGACTCAGCTACGATAAAGCACCAACAATCGATCGGTTTCGCACCAGCTCAGCTCATCTTTGCTTCGATAGGTTATCAATCATGTTAAACCTTGAAAGAAGTTAACTTCTGACACATTTCTCCTAGGGCCAGCGACCTCGTCGGTCTCGCAAGTCACTCGCGAGACTCCGTCACCTCAATGCCGATCTTCCTCTCGAATGCCATCCCGATCAGCGCGACATAGTGGTTCCAACGTTCTCAGCAATACAGACAGAAGGAACCGAGGATAACTTCCAAGTCGCAGCTCAGTAGAACTCTCAACTACCACATCGGCCTGCTCGTGAGGTGATCTAGAACATTGCAGGTCAGTTCAGGTCCTACTTCAACCGTCCTACTATTGACGTGCCGTATTAAGCGGAAACAGCGCCGTAGCCTTGGCGTCCTCTTCATCCTTGCTACGAGATACGAGACAAATTACCGTTACTAGCTCGGCGTTCGGAACGAGCAAGGAATAGGCCGACATATGTCAAGTGGTAGCGATATCGAACTCTCGTCCTTTTCCCACGACACAGTGACGACACAACACCGATCGGAGTTCGGCACAGCGATCTACAAATATATGGCCACTCTGACTTCGTATATCCGATTACAGAACTTCCCTTCGAAGGTTTTGGCAACGACCGAATACTCTCCATGCTGTAGCAGTCGTACGATGGGAAGTTAGGTGCGGTTGGCCCTGTTGAACACGACAGTGCTTTGTTGCTTTGTTGCTTTGTTGCTTTGTTTCTGCCGAGTGTAATGTGACAGAAGCACAGCCCTACGACCATACGACTGCCAATCTCATTCATGGTATGGAAGCGAAGCAAGCTAGAAGTGCGTAAGAAGCTTGGCTTTATGGGCGGTCAGGTAGTTGTCAGGAGAATTGACATCTAAGGCTTAGGGCGTCGAAACGAAGTAGCCTAAAAGCTAGTCTAAGCTGGCAAAAGGTAACCAAGTTATTTCGTATATTATGGTCTCGGCGGCCAATTCTCCTGACACACTGACGGCAGCTTAGACATATCACAAGTACACAATATTATGACAAAGATATATCCCAAGAAGCTTCCATTCACCTATCAATCGAGAATGTCTCGGTCTGCCGGCATTCTGGTGAATACTTGGCACCTTTGCCATGTGGTCTCCCGGACAGGGGTAAAGGCTGCTGTGCCTTACCCCAACCTTGGAGAGGGAATCACCGAAGTCAGAACATGAGATTGGACCCTGAAATCACAATGAAGGCAGTGCATAGCTTTATTGTAAGTCTACAAGCCAATCGCGGAAGCTCGTCCCGTGTACGCCGAACCAAGACCAACAACAACGAATGTTCTTGGCGTCTCTTTGGACTACTATATAAACTACAGCTGATCACTGCCAAGCTGCTTAATCAAGACAACCCATATTCGAATAAATAAAATCGAAGATTATTCAACATGCCTACTGCTACGGAGTTCTTTGGCCTTACCATTACCAATTTTGGTCCTCTCACTACAACTTATACTCCTCCACCCTCATGCACCGCAGGGACAACCGACCACTTGTTGTACGCTATCAGTAACGCGACGACTATCCTTCATGGCTCTCCAACGTGCGACCATGATCCAGTTGGAGATTGCGTACCTGAGGGTTCCTCCTATGACGTCCTGGCCTCCAAGATATCCCATGCATGGGACCTGGGTTTCCTCAACTACCATTCGCCTGGTGTCCATTGTCCTAAAGGTTGGACGACAGCTGCTGTACTCGAAAATGGTGATGGGGCGGCATCTGAAGTAAAAAGTGGTGTCTTCACCAACACCGATACACAATTCGAGACACCCAGCGACCCAGATGATCCATCAGTTCTTGGCCCGAATGAGATCTGGCCACGACTCCTGGAACCATCCGAAACACTTGTTTATTGTTGCCCAAGGTAATATCCCATATATCCACACAACCACTGTTTTATTGATCCCTGGTCTGCAGTGGATGGACCCCTAATGTCTGGGGAATTTGTATCACTTCCATCGAATCCCTTGATCCAGCCAAGTACACTGGTATCTGTGTCCGAGAATACGGCACCAACTTCCCCGATTGGAAGGTTGTCCACACAGCTGAAGGAGAGCCGGTGTCTAACACCGCTGGTGTCATTTCTGCCGTTCCTTTCACAGGTACATTCAGCGAGAATCTGGAAAAGATCACGGACTTCCTTGAAGGCGATAACTACACTTCTACGCTTGTTGTAGTCAAGACGCTGCCTGCTGTTGCGTTGGTACACCATCTTTCGGATCTTGAGGCCACTGCCATAAGTACCGGGGATGCGAAGGAGACTGAGACTGGTGGGAGCGATGGAGGAGACAAGCCTGGGGAAGTTGGCGAGAATGGAAGCGCGGCGTCAAACTTATCGAAAGCCGCAGGGCTTGCGCCTGTTCTCGCAGTTTTGGTTGGATTGTTCACTGGAATTGGACTTTTGGCACCGTGGTAAGCTTTCTCGCAGGCGACGTCGTCGGCTGATCTTTTGCTCGATGAGTTCTGTCGAGGCCTCGTCGTGGTCAGTGGCCTATCAGGGGTTTTAAGGAAGCGCAGTTGTCGAATCAGTACTGAGGTTGGTTGTTGCTTGATCTCGCGCTACTCAACGATCGTGGACGCGGTGTCGAAGGCTCAGGTAGGAGTAGGAACGGTAGATCGGGCTTCGGGCCCAATATCGAAAGTCGTCCACCGATAGAGATTTCTATGTTCCAGAGCCTCGGTACATAGGTAGGTAGGTAGGTAGGTGGTCTTGTTGGATGGTACAGGTAGCCGTGGAGTTGAGGTTCTCGGATTTTACAACAGGCAGCGTTCTTTCATTGCACAGATCTTTCCAACTGAAGTCGCAGGCGTGACTTCACCTTAATCCCTTTGCTACGCAGAATTGGTCGGGTTCCCCGATAAATTACGTGACTACTTTATACACGACGCCGTTCAGGTTTTCGGGGCAATTATCAATGGCCGGCATACTGTAGATACTTCAGGCGTTCTATTAGGTGGCATTCACGCGCATACTTGAGGCTCTGCTGGTCGACTACATGTCTGGCTCGGACAACACGGTGGTCAAAAAGGGGCAAGCAACGAACCCAATGAATCTCCCTCCTTAATAGACAACATTTCAAGATATGCACGAAATTTACATTGACAATTCTCAACCTTTTCTATGCAATTGATAGTATCTATTTCCCTTCTTCTTGCGCTTGAGTTTCTGTTTCGTCCGTTCTCTGTCTGCCTGGTGCCTGATCTGCTCCTTCCTCCTATGTCGACCCAAATGACTTTTCGTCGCCCCAACACAATTGCTCTGTACCTTCCCAGAAAGAACGGAAAGTCCATCTGAGGCTCTGACCGGCCACCGACGTCACCTATCCGCACATTTGAACGAGTGTTTCCTACAATCTTCGCATCCTACCTGTACAAAGACATTGGAAGAAATAGATCAAGATAGAACTGTAGTAGTATCATCATCACTTGCCGTAGACTCGACTCACCTCAACTGATCCCCTTCTATTTGGTGCTGTAGTCGTCGATGGTATTCCGTTGGGTGTATCAGGCAGCCAATGCCCGTCTGCCTTAGGAGTCACGATGGGAAGGAGCCAGCTCCGTGCTTCGTCGACGACATGACGTGAGCCTCCCACCCGCGCACCTTCCCTCTCGATGTCCAACTACGAACCATAAAATCCTCTCCTCCCATCCACCCGTCCTGATCTTCTTTTCTTCTTCATCATCCCATCCCATCCCATCCAACATCCTCACCTCTTGCTCATCCCAATCTTGTCCCTCCTCTTCCCTTACCATCCTTTCATCCTTTCCAGAGTTCTCTTTTCTTCTTATTGCGCCATCGTTCTCCTGTTCGTCACATTCATGTATCTGTTTCCCGTCAGCGACTTCGTTCTTTGTTCTTCGTTTTTCCAGTGTCTTCCTGTTCAATCCTGTCAGCATCACTTCATGTTTCCTTTCTTCATGCCCATTCTTTTGCCCCTTCAGCGTTCTCGTGTATTTGCCCATCTTGTACCCCTCAGAGACTCAGATTTGTTGACCCTTGGGTCGATGATCATCACGGTCTCTATGCCCTGGACGACGATCTACGAACGGCCCATTCAACGGCCACTTCGTTCCTACTAAGGGGCAGATTGAGTGTTGTATTTCTTCCGTCAAGTTGTCGGGTTCCCCAGACTGCTAACTAACCAGTCTGAAACCACTTGGAGATGTGGCTGGCGGGGTGCTGGTTGGGGAGCACCCAATGCCTTTCACATAGTGACAACGCCTTCGGGCCAGGTCGACGCCTGTTGATACATTTTTCCCCCAGTGATCTCTCTGTGGAGTTTCATCATGCTGTCCAGTATCGCAGATCCAATTCACGTTACAGGCTGCTTCCCATCTTTGTGGTTTTCCCCCAGTGATCCCTCTGTGAAGTCCGCTCGATGATGTGAACTTCCAAATGTTTTGTGCCACTTCCAGACTCAGCCATTTCCATCGAAAGCCCAAATGTGTGTTGTGAAACAACTGTAGACTGTGCATCATTGTCTGCGTGACGTGCCGCCTCGTCCCAACATGGAGTGGTCAGCTCCCGGCGACTTCCCTCGTGAATCTGATGCGTGAAGTTTCAGTGAGTTCCGTATTCTGATAACGTAAGAGGATCAGTATGACTTACCTTGCCCAATCTACCCAATCTTGTCCCAGCTATGGTAGTTGACACAGGTAGGGTCTATATCCCAGCTGCCACAAGACTCTGTTGACTAACCAACAACTTTTTTTTATCTCAAGTTCCCTTTCTGTAGCTGCTTTTTCAAGCAGCCACTAAGTATGAGGAGAGGGAAAAGAAAAAGAGTTGGGCAAGATGGAGGGAGAGTGTGATCTTTATACTTGCCGGCGAGTGGGTCAGCCTGAAAGCTTGAGGTGCACTGCACTGCACAATATTGGGCAGTTTATTAAATTCAGTCTGCTAGAAAGCTTCATCTCTTTCAAAGTTTTCAATTTGAACATGAGTCATTGCTGCCATCGAAGTCTCACGATATACTTTGCGTACCTATCTAACTATTGAGATAGTAGTCAAGGTAAGATGTCGCGTGGTTGTGTTCCGCATCTATTCCGCCCCCGCAATTCCACCCCTCCATCACGCATACGCAACTTGACTTTACACTCACGCATTATCAACCTTGCATACATACAATGGGCACAATCTCTATAAGAAAGTTTATCCGCTGGCTTCCAGATGAGCCCTCTGAACCAACAACAACCTTTGTCATCACAAGCCCCCGACTTAAACGCTTTGTCGATCTACGCATCCTTCTACCTGAGGGTGATTCCAGTTGGACTGGCCAAGATGGTACTTACTCAAACACCTCTTCTCGTACCAAATCCCTAGTCGAGCAGTAACTGACATACAACAGATCCTCTGCCATTGTCGCGTCTAGACTGGGCCATAGCCGGCACGACAGTCTCAACCCTCAAACCTGACCCCTCGGGCAGTTTAACTTCCCACTCCACGTTCTACCAATGGATATCCTCCCGCGCTCTAGGCGATGACTCGGGTTTCATGTACCCCCAGCCCAACGAGCTCACCCTCGAGAAAGGCAGTATGGTGAATCCGGATACGGGTGTTGATACCGAGTACGAAGAGCTCTGGCATGATGCTACGCCGACTGCCGTGCCGGGTGAGGGAGCTGTTAGGGCGTTGGTTCTGCAAGTGGAGGATGAGGAGAAGGGTGTAAGAGGTTGCGTTGTCAGGTTGGGGCGGCATGCGCAGGGGTTGATTAGAGTTGGTGAGAACATTGCGCTGGAGAGATGGGAGTGGACAGAGGGTGGGTGGAAGAGGACTATCAGGATGGGTGATGAGGATTTGCCTATTGAGAAGATTTTGGGTGAGGAGAATCCGAAGGAGGAGGATGGCGTTGATGTTGCCGGAAGGACGTGGAAGGTTATTGAAGCCAGTGGGAAGGAAGTTTAAAGTCGATATACAGCAGGCGATATAGTATTGAAATCACATAAGGAGCCCTGATTGCGAACGAAAACTCTCGATCCTTTAGGACGAGAAGCAAATGTATTCTTTACACCAATCGTGCAGCAAGACCTAACATTTGGAGACTCATCCACAACAGTGTACTCTAACACGTCTACCAATTTCCATCCTCTTATTCCTTTTGTCTTCCCTCTCCGCCAGAATCTTCGGCCTCTAATAGATTTCCGCAACGTCTAGACGATCCACTGCCAATCAACTCTCACAAAACGCGGCTTTAGTATATATCAATCCTCCTCTAGGTTTTCTTGAACCTTCAAACCCCGCTCTAGGGACGCCCTCATCCCGTCATGCTTCTTAGAATATTGAAAGGAAGCATACGTACAAACTCGTACGCTGCTCAAACATAACGCCCACTCATGGTTAAAATAATAATAATCAATCGATCCGCTTCCTCAGTAAGTCGAGGTTCTGAACATAGCGCAAAACAAAATCGAGTATCAGCTTAGACAGCCCAACTGCCTCTTCGCTCTCGAACACCCCATCCAACGGGATCCATGCTGTCGAGGTTGGGATGCTGTCTAGCCCACTCCTTGATGTAAGTTTGCAGAGCGTGCCATCGGGGGCATCTCTGATCTCGAGGCATATCGGCCTCAGACTCGACAAGATGACCCTGAGCAAGTTGCTTCTCGTCATCCTTCTCGAGGTCCTCAATAGTCATCGTGCTGATTCGGGAGAGCTCGCCATCGAAAGCGCGGGCCATAGCGGGGTAGCCTAGAGAAAGGTAATTGTACACTTGCGTGACGAACGTGTCGTCAAACTCGTGCTCAATCTTCTCTTCCAACTCGACATGTGCCTTTTCTTTCTGTAGGCGCTCGTTGATGCCATGCAACATGTGGAGCCCCTTGGGAGGACCGGCCCGTGTCCGGTGCTCAGCGACACCATTCGCCTGGCTATTGGTCGTGCCGTTAATGGAGACAGGCTCGTCTGTCAAAGGTGGAGAGCTGATATGCGAGGCATCACCGGGACTGGCCGCCGGTCTGGGCGTAGCCAACATTGGTGGGGCATGCAGGTCTGCTGGCACCAGGTACGCATCGTTCGAGTCTGATCTGAAGCAGTAACCTCGCCAGAGACCATTCTGGCCCGAGAGATCCCGGAACTTCTCCTCAGCATGTCGTTCTGCGAATGGGTGATCGGGTTCGAGCTTCGTCTGCTTGGGAGACGGACACTTTCGGAAAGTGAGGTCTTTGCCGAGCATTGGTGGAGTAACACCGAATCGCTTCTTCTGGGATAAGGGAGCAGGTGATGCACGTCCGTAGCCTCCAAATGGTCGTCCAAAGGGGCGGGCAGCGTTGCGCGACGCAAACCCGCCGGTGTCTGGGGGTATTTGAGAAGATTTGGCAAATGGGGTATCTGCAGATCCAGCGGGCGGCGCCGATGGGATAAAGGGCATCGTAGATTCACCAATATGCCGGGATGCTGCAGGTGCCGGTGATGCGGCCTTGTTGCGTTGCTCTGCGGTCAGGTACGACTCAGTGTCAAGCAGCGGCATATGCGTCTCCCCAATCGGGCCACTGACTCCAATCGATGAGCGCTTGCTAGTACTATCACGAGGTGTATTGGAGGTGGTCCAGACCGGATCCGGGGGAAGTTCAAGGTCCATCTTGTCGAGTTCCGCCGTGTCGGTCGTATCATTGCGCATCACAGTATCCTCGTCTTTCTTAAAACCTGGTGTTTCTGGCTCTTCGGCCAGGGTATCCATCTCGCCAGGCTTCTCATCAATAGCCATAGCATCCTCATCTTGCTGCTCCTGCTTGGACTCTGCATGCTCTTGCATATGCTTATGCCACCAATTGAGATTGCTGTCGGATGACTGCCGCCGCACATTGTGATGATGGTGCTTGCCTGAGTGGTGCTTGCCTGAGTGGTGCTCATGCGTGGGAGAAGTGCTCTCGGGTGACTGGTCGCTTCCTGAACTCTCGCGGAAGTAGAAATGGTCTACATTTCCTTCGCGCACATGACTGTTGGGGAAAGCAGCCAGAGCAGCCTCCTGCATCTGGCGCTCTGCCTCCTTCGCAGCGATCTCGAGCAAAAACTGGACGACATTTTCATCTTCGGACTCGCGACGTCTGGGGCCATTGGAGGGAGAATCGTGGGCATCGTCTCGTCTCTTTCCGCGGTGTTTTATGGCGGTGTAAATGTTCTTTGTGTAAGGGGTGATATCGGTCTTGTCGGTAGGTTTGGTAGCAGGCCCTGTATCTCCCCCTCTGCGACTCCTACGAGAAGACTCAATCAACTGGGGAGCGAAGCGTCGCTTAGGTCGCAACTGCTTCTGTTGCAGCTCGTGAAGGCCAGGAGATGGCGAGCGAGGAGAGGGCTCCGGGGTCGGTTCTGGGTTTGGTCGCATCGTGTTTTGTTCATCTGTCTTTTTGGTTGATCGACTTGTCGAAAAGGTGGTCTCAATGGGCTCTGGAATAAACCGTCGCCGGGGTTTCTCTGGCGTGGCCATGATGAGAGGAGAAGAAGAAACCAGGGAAAAGGTCAGGGATCGGATTGGGTGACTCGTGCGCTGGCCGGTGCTGGACTCGACTGGGTTGTACTTGGTTTCTGAGGTGCTATTACGTTGCGTTGCGCCTGGTTCCTGGCCTGTGATAGAGGGGCAGGGGCGGACAAAAACAAGTGAGTAGTCGGGTGCTTTATTTAGCCTTTGGGTAGAGGGCTGTTGCTGTGGGAGCAATTGAACTCAACAGCAAAAAAGTAAAAGAGGTGGAGGAATAAAAAGGATATTGGAATGTATGAGAAATAGAAGAAAAGGTGACGATGAGAATTAAAAAATGTGAAGGAGGTTTGCTAAAGTAAGTTGGTTGGATTGGCTTGGTCTGGTCTAGTCTCTCTAGTGACGACAAGACAAGCAATGGAAAGAAGCGGTAGGTTGGTATTAGAAAGGCATGGAGACAAGGAGAGACCGACAACGCGGGCAGCCTTGGTACATATTTTGGCTTTAAAGAGAAAGAGCCCAGCAGTAGCAGCAGCAGGCGGGGCGATGAGAGATGCGACTACAAATGCGAATGCCTGGTCCTGCAGTGGTCTGGTCTGTTCTAGTTTTGGTTTCGGTCTGGTTTCGGTAGTGGTACATGGGTTCATCCATTTCCTATTCATCTTTATTGTCTCTCCTCCATGGACATTGACCTGACATACTGTGCGTATGCGATGCGTAGGTAGGCGTATGAATCGGAAATGGCTGGCGTCCGACGCCGGCGGTCACAAGTTCACATTTCAGTCAAATCAACCATGTCAAGGCCCCAAACATCCATGTCATCCAAGTTCACTTCGGTCAGTCTCACTTCTGTTCCTGTTCTCTCAATGGATACCGCCACAAAACTATCGAATCGCCGACCGCAAGCCCCAAGCCATCTTGGTATATCTTTTCCAACTTCCTCAAGTAGCCGTCAAGAAATGGGTGAACATGTCATGAGAAAAAGCGCCAAGTAAAAAAAGATCAAGCACATGCACACTCTAATCATTGTATGCTGACTATTTTTGACATCCCACCACATACCACCTTGGAAATCTGACGACGTGGGCGGCCTTCAGTTCCCGAGGCAGAAAAAAGAAGACCCCCTGGCACTGGGCCTTGTCATACCCTGAAAAACGCTGATCTGAAGTAAAGGGACCTGGAGTGGCGATGATGATATTCATGGTCCCATTTTCAAGGCACATGTTGATCATCCGTATCTGAAAATACCAACATTCTGGTTTTTCTCGTCAATAAACCGGGCACGAGAATTATGCACTCTCTAACCAAAACATGAAGCTCACGATGGTGTTTCTGAGTTTGAGACTACCCCAGCCATTCAAGGCGGATTCCCCGTGGGAATCATGTCTCATTATTTCTGTCACCGAAGCCCAGGCCAGTTCTTGGTGGGGGTGTCTTGGAGTCTTTGGTGGGGTTTTACTAACATGGGGAGATGAGAAGAGTAGATATACAGTGTGTGAGAGATGATAGTCAGGTTGATACTGTGCTGAGGTCATGGTTTGCTGTAAATTGTATAGTAAGAGTATCGTTGGTCTGACTCAGAGAGTACAGTACTTTACTCTTCAGCTCACACAGGCTGGCGACTTCTTGTCAAAAGCTCTTTGATTGAGCAATGGATTCAGATTAATTACAAGCGCAGCAGCCGAGAACGGCTCCCCACGTCCAACAATTCCAATCAACCATCCTAGGCTTCATTGACCAGGCGCTCGATGATCTCATATCACTCTTATAAGCTGCAATTATACAGGAACCTGCGTACAGTATAGAAACAAAAAGCCAAGAACAAACAAGCAAACTAAACTCACAGGCACCTGCTCGCCACCCGCTTCCGCGTGCACCGGGGCTCCTGTAGTG
>JABCJV010000373.1:0-77421 GCA_013184325.1 Fusarium luffae
CCTACGTTCCCAACCCTCCCCCAACCTCCTCCGCCGAAGAGGAATCCATAGTTGCGGTGATTGCGGCCCGCCGTCATCCCCGCCCAATCCAGCCGCTCGACTTAGCATTGCTCCACTCCCCTCATGTTGCGGCTGGTTGGAACTCCTTTGTGGGAGCCGTTCGCACCAAGACCTCGCTCGCAGACGACTTGAGGGAGCTTGCCATTTGTCGCATCGCCGTTGTGAACAAAGCGTGGTACGAATGGATGCACCATGCGCCACTGGCTGTAAACAGCGGTGTCAGGTCTGAGACCATGAACGAGATTTTAACAGAGGAGGTTCTACTCAAGAGCGCACAGCCAGATGGCTTTACTGAAAAACAGTGGGCAGTCTGTGTTGTAGCGGATGAAATGACGAGAGATGTCCAAGTCAAAGATGAGACTTTTGATTGGCTCAAGAGCCTTGCTGGCCACCAAGAAGTAGTAGAAGTTGTTGCAACGGTATATCCAGCTCAGATCCGTTAAGATTGAGTCTAATATGATTTTACTTAGGTTGCATGTTACAACTGTGTGAGCCGCTTTCTTGTAGCCCTAGACGGTAAGTTTACTACTTTACCCTAAAACAATTGACTGTTTCGCTTTAGGTCTAGTATTAACATATTACATCAGTGGGAGAGAGAAACGGTACCAATCCGACACCTCTGCCGAAGTAGAATATAGAAAGAGATACTTAATTAACAAAAGGATATTTACTCTTATTTTTACATTTGCTATTGTAAAATCCAATGCACCTTTAGTAACTCTAAACTTTCATCGGTATTAAGTTATGTTTCCATTAGCTAGATTACAACCTTAGTAGTATATATATGACTATTACTATAAAGATTTCGACGGCAACACAGCGCAGCATTTCGAACAGGTGTACTTGATATACTAATACTTTGAATTACATAAGCGCTTTTCAAAGGTTATGCTAAAATCTAACAACCATTTGTACAATTCCCTGACGGACTTAGTCAAGCCAAGTCGCTTCATAAGGCGTACCGTTGTCAGGGTATCGCAGAGAAGCGACAGCATCGAGACTGTGATTTGACGGGGTCCAGCCGAGAATGAACATCCAACCCTCGGACGTGTCACTTAGATACATGTAGTCTGTGATGCCGTTGGGATCACTGTTCGTCTCATCTTGCCATGGAGCCACGCGCAAACCACCAGCGGAGCCGAGTGTCACAGGGGCCTCGTAAAATGCTACAGCCTTCTCCTGCTTCAAGAGTCCAGCATCGTTCAGAGCAAACGCGGCCACATATCCGTTCGCCTCTGTGTTGTTCCAGCTGCGGGTACTGGTGAAAAGATACTTGCCGTCGCGTGACATCTGGACTGTATTGCTGCGGAAAGTGTAAAGACCTCGCACATCTGCTATTGTGAGTCTAGCTATTCTACGACTTGTGGAGGGGGTAAGATAGCTCACCATCGGGGATAGCACTGCCTCGTTGTACGTGTTCAAGACGAGTGTCTAGGACCTTGTATACGTCCAACCATTGATCTGAAATGTTAGAAAGAATCCTATCGTTAATCAAAAGGTTTCAACTTACTGTGCTCAGTCATCTGTACAGAACTTGTTAGTATTGTTTATACTTAGATCAATCCATGAGTAGAATGACTTACTACATAGAGAAGCTTTCCATCTTTGCTGGAACACGAGTTTCGCGGCCCGTCACCTTCAGTAGGGCTGAGGTTGATCGACAAAGGCGTAGCAGTACCGTTTTTTGCAATGTCATACATAAAGATGGAGTTCGTACCGCTGGCCTGGATCAGTTACTGCTGTTGGATGCGACTAGACTTTGTACTCACAGGTGGGGAACAAAGCCCTTTCTATTAACGTTAATATCGAAGGCATGAGTGCCATAAAGCTTTTGGTTGATTGTTAGCATTGGCGCAGTACGAGCGA
Source organism: Fusarium luffae (assembly GCA_013184325.1). Lineage (NCBI taxonomy): Eukaryota > Fungi > Ascomycota > Sordariomycetes > Hypocreales > Nectriaceae > Fusarium > Fusarium luffae. The sequence continues at coordinate 1,927 of JABCJV010000373.1, forward strand.
CCAAATGATGTTTTGAACCTACTACAGCAGCCCTTGTCTTATTCACGTTCACAATTTCTTCTTTGGGTATCATGTAAAGCTCTTCCACTTGTTTGCCGATGCTGCCGTCCTTGTTGAGATCATGGATGGCGGCGGTCGAACCACCAGAGGAGAAGGCCAAATTGCCATCATCAGAAAAGTAGCAGGACGAGGAGGCTATAGGCTAGTCAGGGGTCTCGAATCGTATTTACCCGTAGGTGTAAGCTTACTGATATTAACAGTATCCAGATGAGTAAACTGATACTTCTCGTCGACTGCCCACGAGAATAACTGAGGTGGCTCAGACATAGCAGTAGCATAGACACGGTCCTTAGCGGCATTGGTGGTGACAAATTGATGGAGTCCAAAGCCAGGAACTGTAGAGTTGAGAGTCAAAGTCCGAGCAATCGTATCAAAAGCGAGAAGGAAAAGAGTCTTGTTTGTGTAAGACCCAGACACAAGATGGTGGATGGAGCTCCCGTAGGAACTGGCGAACTCAATAGGAGGCATATTGAAGAAGTGGAGTCAGGATTCGTTGTTAATGAGCTGCTATGGCTTTTGGCTTAATCGACCAAAAGGTACCGGCTTGGCCTGACTTATATAGCTGTGGCGAGTAAGCTACCCCGGATCGTAATTCACGAACCCATGGGCTTCCGGACGCTACAAGAGCCTTCCCCGCACTATCTACCTGGGGTATGTCGCTATTCCCCACAGACTTGCCTCAATTGCTTTGAATCCGGGTTCAAAGCAATGCATAGTTCATGGTTAGCAACGGATGGTGACCGCGGGGTTTTGCCGCGGAGACTTGGCTAAAGTGCATAAGTCGGGCGATGTCACCTGCACAGTTATACTGCGTAATGAAATAAATTCGATGCCACCTCGTTTACATACAATAAATTGTTCAATGAGTACATGACGTTCTGCGTGATTGGTTGCTGGCCTGATTGTATAAAACAAATAGCGAGGCTATTGGGATTCGGCGACTCGTTAGAACCTCAGGGCAACGGCTTTAGCAAATTCGTTCGAAACTGCAACATAAGAGTTTATTCATTCTTCCATTTAGATTACATCATCCACTGCTACAGACATCTTTCTTGTTATTCACTCCCCAAAGCTCCAAGGCGTTCTTTCTAAAGAGCCTCTCTCGCAACCACTGTTTCCCTTCAGCTAAGTCTAGTAGATGAGATACCCAAGGTTTAACATCCAGCCCCTCAAACCGAGTATGGGGCCAATCAGAACCGAATACAACTCGCTTCGGGGCTTGCTTAAAGAGCTCAAGGGTCACGGGGTCAAGGTCCTCCCAGGTATCCGAGTCCAGATGACTCAGACGATACGCCCCCGAGATCTTAACCCATATCATCCCAGTTTTCAGAAGGCGCACCAGAGATTCGAAACCTGTGATCTTATATGGATCGATGGGCTCGGATGACTTTGGGAGTAAGGGGTCGCCGTAGTGATCAAAAACAACACGTATGCCCAGAGTTGGCAGGAAATCCTCCAGCTCTGTGATGCGCTCCATTTTAGTGTAAATCTGTAGCACCCAGTCGAAAGGCTTGATAAGATCGACATAGCTCTTGATTTGGGCCTTCAGGTCGTCAAGAGGTGTATCGTCGCTATACGTTACGAGATTGACTCGCACGGCGCGGACGCCCTCACTGTCCCATCTTTGAATGTGCTCATGCGTCGTGGTATCTGGATTGAACAGGGCAAGTCCTAGTGCCCGGTCATTTCCAACAGCGCGCATAGACTCCAACATAAGAGTCAAATCATGGCCATGCGTTGCGGTCTGAACGAAGAATACATGGTCGCAGCCGATGCTGTTCTCGAAAACTGCATTTTCCCAAAGGTTGTGAACAGCAGGCTTGTAAGGAATGTCTTCCACTGGAGGATAGCGGACTGGATCCATGATGTGGAGGTGCGAGTCCCATGCCCCAGCTGGCATTCTAGGATCGGCGCCAGGTGAAATATTGGCTGCCCTCTTGGCGAATGATTGAGGCGGTGAAGGTGGGAGTGATGGGCTCATGGCTGCAGCGGTAGGGCTTAACGGAAATTTAAGTATAATGAAGAGAAGGTAGGTATATTGGTGTTTCATGGTAGAATTAAAATAGAAGTTTGGAAGAGTACGAAGCCGCGAAGTATCATATATCCGGGCTTACCCAAAGACGAAACATTAAGGGACAAGTTAACGTTGTTGACGGAGCCCCAGGTAACTGTTATTTCAGCTGCATGGTCCCGCACAGAGTCCATTGTTTTTACCTTACATGTCTTAAGCTACAAGACACGATGACACAAGAATGAGCCCGGATTATTGTAAACAGGCACCGCGGGGAGTACCCGAGATATGTCAGATCAATCCTCCACTGTTTTCACCGATACCAATTGTTGATAACTCGTCGCCGGCAGGGTGGGGTGTGAGCTACGGCTAACCTCCGCGGGCTTTGGCCACGATCTACAAACATGGATTGTGTGTGTGTTACTATCGGTCAGTGATAAAGGTTGGCAAAAGTGACATGATAACTGTGTTAAGATTTCAGCCTTTAAGATGATAACTATTTATTGACATTGTTAACTGTAGTTGATGTGGCGAAAAAGACAATAGAACAAGACAAGAGAGCTCCATATTCTCGATCGTCAACTCTCTGCCAAATGAACTATTAAACCTTACTTAACTTGACGCATCAGATCTGATTATTCTTTCAGCACGTCATCCCATATCAGGGTCAATAACTTACTCATGACCCAGTCAGGAGCAGTCAGAGCTACATTCTCTATGACTTTGTGCTTAATGTTGTCCTTCTCGTTGTTGGGGCGCTTCTTGACCACTTTAACGTATGTTTCGCGCATTGCGGGGAAAATTTTTGTTAACCAATAGCATAACCCTCCACAGCCTCCTCCGTCATCGCCCACCCGTACTTCGCTACTCTATCATAAACCGCCTTTTTAATAGCTGCTTCAAATCTATATCTCATTTTCTTGAAGTCATGCCAAAACACCCCACTGCCATTGTTTCACACGGAGATATTGATCCAAGCCCACTAGAAATCTACGGCCAAGGTGGAGATGTCCTGCTTCGAATTGGGTATGGTAACAACCCCACTTCTTTGATAGGTCACTGCTTCTGATAATGCTTCAAGAAACGGCGGTGCAGGTGCGACTGGCTTAATCAAGGAGCTTGCCCAGGACTACTTGAAGTCTCGAGACAAAGATGGTAGAATTGCCTGGGTGTGCAACCACTCGCGAAACACGCAGCTAGCCCTGTTGAATGGCTATGTTGACTTTGCCTTGACTTATGAGCGAGACCAGGAAGCTCTAGCCGAAGCGGAGGGATGGTCATATACGGCTGGGTGCGTCTTCCACGACCACTTTTGTCTCGCAGGACCTCTCTCAGATCCTGCAGGGTTGGCATCCACAACTTCATTGGTTGATGCTTTTGAGAGAATCGCGGCCAGCGGCACCCTTTTCCATAGTCGCGCGGACCTTTCCGCCACAATGTGGAAAGAGCGCGCTATCTGGTCCCTGTCCGGTCGAACACCATGGAAAGACAAGTCGTCATGGTACAAAACAAGTATTCTATCACCTTCAGAAGCGCTGAAAGCGGCTGATACAGCCGGTGCTTACTTCTTGACTGATCGATCAACCGTTTTACGACAAACAGGCCTCGGCAATATAGACAATTCGACGATCTTCTTTGAACCGTTACACGCCGAAGACGTGCTGATGAACAGTTGCTATGCTTTGTTCTCTCCGAAGGTGGACAACACTCATGTACACGATTTCTTTGTGTACCTTGTCTCGCCTCGAGGCCAAACAGTGATTCGTGAGTATGGAATCGCCCAGATAGGATTACCTCTGTTCGCTCCTGTACAAGACGGCTTGGCATTGACTCGACTGTGTTGAGGACGTCCAGTCAATGGCAAGTGGATAAAGCGCACTCATCTAGACAAAGCAATTTTATAAGTCGATAGTTTACTAAATTCAGGGCTACATTTACATCTGAAGTCCATTTTCTAAATCGTGAAGGGTTTTTGAAGGATCTGCTATTCCTGGCCTTCGTTTACCCTGCCAGGGCGTTTTAGGCTTGCGTACATCCTTATCTAGAATCTTTTAGTTATACCACCTTGTCTTTGAATTTCACTTTGCCCTCCCCTGTCTTCCAGAGGGAAAAAATATCTGTAAACTTCCTCCACTCTCAAGAGTATTCCGACAACAATTAATTAAGTTGTCCCTTTATCAGCCTTTTAGCGATACAGTCACGTAATCATCGACCATAGACATACTAGCCGATACGCAATTCAACTCGATCGGGGCGCCGACGGCTTCTGGGTGTGCTGGCATACAGGGTGTTCCAGTGGTATCGAAAGTTGCAATCGAACTTCGTAAAGTCCTTTCATCTGAGAAAAGCAACATTTATTCATTGAAAATCATCATACAGAATTTGCAGTCTGCACAGCTTGTGATGCCCTGAACATGCTTCAGCTACCGGAAAGATCGGCCGGTAGTAACTCTTACATTATCCATTGATTTTACTCCCAGAAACGCTACTCAGTTGGATGTCCGAAAAGACGGTACCGTTATTCACAGTGGCAATTTCTCGGTCAGCGCAGCAAGCTCCTGTATCGGAATAAACACAAGCTGCGAATCTCCACCTCCCCTTTCGAGATGGTACGTCAATCGGCATCAGAGACCCTGATAGAAAGCATTCACCGGACATTCCCAACCTCGTCAACCTCCGAGGTATAGGTTAATCCGGCCAAGAAGCGCGGGCTCCCGATCATGTTATGTCTCGGTCCACATTGTGCTAGCCACGCTAAGCCTCTTTCGCATTAATAACCGCTGAATAAGCTCAAGCCACACGGAGCTACGGCCCCGGAGCCGTACCCCGTACCCGGCGATCTGATAACGACATCTAGGGCGCGAATGGTCCGTCTATGTCGGTATATAAATAGCTGCCGGCATACTTTCCTCTGTTCGTCTCTCATTATTTCTAATCCCATCTATATACTCCAAGAGTACGCTAGATCGCTCCCTATAGTGACATTACAGACTAACATATCCAGTGTCTAACAACAAAATCGTTCCTCTCACCATCATCAAGGGCGCTGGCCACGAGCACATCCCCATTCCCGAGGGAGAATGCGCCATCATCGCCGACTTCCACTCCGTCAAGTCTCAGAGCGCTCACTCCACTCCTTACTTGACAACCGGTTTCTACAGAGTTGTTCCCGGACCTACACGATACGGCGAGTACGACTACGAGGAAACCAAGTACGTCCTCAAGGGTCAAATTGACATCACCGATGAGGCTACTGGCAAGACCCACCATCTCGTTGCCGGAGACTGGGCTTTCTTCCACGTTGGCTCCAAGGCTCAGGTTAGTCCTCCCAACGCACTCAATTATCGAGCATTTACTCATCACCTTGTAGTTCTCTACTAAGACTGAGGGTGTTGCTTTCTACGCTGTTACCCGGCCCAAGAACGACGGTCACCCCAATCTTGTCGGCCGCGAGGAGGATGTCTCCAAGTTGTAAAAGTCATGTTATTATAGCCTGTGAATAAATTAAAACAACTATTTAATGCACTATCAACTTATCAACTATAATTGGGAAACAGTCGCTCTGTATTACTTGAGAATCGATTATAAAGTTGCAGTTGACATAATATTGTAGCAGGGGTCTTACCCTTGTTACCGATACCTACCCTGAACTACCAGCTTAACATTATCCGATCGCTCTACTCTATCGTAGCAAACCATGCTATGAATCTTTACTATTTTCCAATGGTCAAGTCCCTTTCAAGGGAAGAGATACATATTACTATCCACGGTGGTATTATTATCCTACAGGGCTGTTATCCTAGTTCGAGATACCTATACAATCACAAATCTAGCGACTGCTTTGTCCGACGCGTCCTCTGCCAGCGGACGAACGGAAATATCTCAGGAATTCGCAAATCGCCCTTACCTTATATCAATAGTCTTATCCACCAATGTCTCATCCTTTATACAAAAGCAAAATGAAACATAGCAACAACAGCTTGATTGTCAGCCTTACATACGAACTATAATTGGCAAAGCCCAGCCATTGTCATTGCGCTGATTCGGATAACTGCGAGTGAGACAAAAGACCCATTCTTCAGGGCTTGTTGGTCCTCGACCGAGCAGGGTATACGTTCCTGCATACAGGGGAGTTTGCATCGTAGCCACTTTTAATGCGAGATTGGGCATCCTGATCCCGAGGTCAGTATGTCATACCGCAAATTCGAATGTGTTTCTTTTTAAACCCGATGTATATGTATTTGTATTGCTCACCCGTCCTTGTCTCTTTCGCCTTCTCCTTGTTCGGCCACCAACAACGCTCGAATCACCACCAACCATGTCAGCTTCAGGTGATTGGGGACCTGCACCCGAAGGAATCGACCTTACGGAACAACAGGATGGAGAAATCCTCAGACCTGTCATAGCATTGGTGACTATGGGCATACTGGCAGTAGCAATCCGATTCGTCGCAAGGTTCAAGTCAGGAACTAAGATCGCCATTGACGACTACCTCATTTTATTCGCATTAGTAAGAAGCATTAACGTTGCAGAATAGACTCCCATACTAACCTCACACATCAGCCGTGCGCTCTAGGCACTGCGGCTCTATGCATCGTCAGTATACCTTACGGCGGTGGAAGACATCTATGGGTTGTAACCTTTACCGAATTCACAAGCTTATGGAAGATGGCATATTCTTTTGTGCCTATCTACGCGACTACCGTAACCTTGACAAAGGCCTCGATTCTGATGTTTTACCGGAGAGTATTTGGTATTAATACCGCCCACCACATCTGTATGGGTTTAGTCATCGGATGGTATGTGGCTATTATTATTGCCTGGTTCGCCGGCTGTCGGCCGGCGAGCTACTTCTGGGAGCAGTTCACGGACCCTAGAGCCACGGGATATTGCATGGATACGTCGCTGTTTTACTTCGTCAATGGTATCTGCGCCATGTTGATTGACATCGCTGTTCTGTGTGTGCCAATTCCCACGAGTAAGCCATGCACAGTATTTCATCAATGATCTTCTGACTGACCACCTCACCAGTTCTCAAACTTCAAATGCCTAACAGACAAAAGGTCGCCGTTGGAGGAATTCTACTTCTTGGTGCATTGTGAGTTGTGCGATGGATCACATTACTATTCGCGTGCTGACGAGAATTTAGTGTTTGTGTTGCAAGTATTGTCCGAATCGTTTATATGGATAAATTAGTCAAGGCCACAGACTTCACCTGGGCTATGGCTCAGGTCTTTATCTGGTCTTGCTGCGAGCCATTTGTTGGCATCGTGTGTGCTTGTCTCCCTACCTTTGGTCCGCTGTTGCGACGATGGTTTAGAACGGCGACATCAACGGCAGAGGGTAAGAACAACTCAGACTCGTGGGACAAAAATAAGCCAAGGAGTCAATGGAAACCGTACCATGGTGGCTTCAAGCTGCGTCAGGATGATGAGCTGGAGCTAACTGTTGATGTTTCTCATGGGGAGGCTCAGTTCGAGAGTAAGAGTGGGTGCAGCATCTACGTGCAGAATGAGTTCACTTGGGCCAGTGGGGGCCCCGCCCAGTCAAGGGAATCATGAACCTCTGCTCAAAGGAATGGAGTAGTCCGAATTTTAGTTCTATCTCTAGATTGATAAATTGTGACTTTCTGTCCACTTCAAATGGCTTCATCTTTGATCCAAACAACGGTTTCACTTTGTTAAAATAATTTGCGTAAGGGCTCAAAACCCCGCCCACTTCATACACGACGAAGCATTCTAGTTTGAATTATTCAGTCTGCTCTGCGGATGAGACATGATATCCCAGTAGCGGGGAATCGGAACCTCGTCTCGGCAACAAGGAGGATTTTATTAGTCGCGGTTTCCGACGACTCACAAAAATCCACAGGGTTTTGCCTTGAAATTTATCGTCAACCAACAGATAAAATCAACCCTTGCAGGACCTTGTCCCTTGGCCTGGGTATTTCCTCAGACCCTTGCAATGGACAGCGGATCATCTCGGGATTAATTCCGGAAATTGACTAACGGCCGGGGAACCGCATCATTTTCCTAGATCATCCTTCAAAACCAACAACCAACAACCAATAGTCCTTGCCATGGTAGGGTTAAGAGACCCGCAAGCGGATGCAGCTCCTTGCTTCCGGTTTGAAGATCAACAGAGTATTGCCGAGGTTGAACAGACATCTGCCAATTACCTTTTGAGGGACGCAAGATTGTTGCGCGCTGTAGACTGTCCAAGCATTCTCAACTATTTCGAACAGGCTGCAACCATTTAGCAAGGCTTGCACAGGAGCAGTTAGATCCTTCATATTCGGTGAAAGATCAGCATCCCGCCGAGAGATCGCTGTCTCGACTGCAACTGTTTTCCACCCAGCTCGCCTCGCTTAATCTACCCACAGAGCCGTAGCCAATTTAGATGCGACACATAAACTAATCTTCCCCTCCCACTGTTGGCTCGTATAGCCACACTCGCGAAAAAGCCCCTGCAATGTCGCCACTCCAAAAGCAAGGTACAATGGGACAGTAAATAATTAGCCTACCAAGCCTACGTAGCTAACCAACTGTTGTTGCTTAATGGTAACAAGGAATTTTCCTTTTTCATGACTCGGACAAGATGGATACTAGGGGCGCGATCCTTCCCCAGCAGACTCCAGCTTCTGCGGATGATAAATATCAAATGTGTGTCAATACGGATACTGAGTTGGACGTATCCGCTTTTAACGCTGCTTCCTAACTATGGTCCTAGAAATGCCCGTGCCTGGATAGTCATGCATCTTCAAGGATGATCTCTATCCCAACCAACACACATCTGAAGGGCTTTGAAAATACGTGGGGCAATCTAGACCATCATGCACCCGGAAGTCCCCTTCAAAATGGGTATTTAGTCAAGGAAAACCAGGATAGAAACCTGTCAAATATCATTTCCGGCTCTGCTCGTACATAAACTGATCTCTACTGGACCAACGCTTTTCCTTGCTTTCCCTCCTTGTTTACTTTTTTCTCCTGCCAAGGGTCAAGCGAACATCATGTCCTCCACTCCAATCACCGGAGACCCTCTCCTCGAGCAGCCCGCTTTTACTCGCACACGAAAGATGCGAGTGGTCTGCGTCGGTGCTGGGTTCTCAGGTCTCCTCGTTGCGCACAAAGTTCAACATGAGTTGAAGCTTGAAGATGAGGTTGATTTGACGATCTACGAGAGAAATCCCGACATTGGTGGGACTTGGTTTGAGAACACTTACCCTGGTGCCGCTTGGTGAGTTCTGATGTTCCGTGAATCAGAGACAGCACTGACATCATTTCTTTGCTTGCAGCGATTTCCCCGCTCGTGAGTCTTTGATCTCATAATTCCTACTCGGACTCACCGAAGTATTCTAGATGCTTATGTCTTCCCATTCGAGGGTAATCCCGACTGGAGTAAATTTTACGTTGGTCAAGAAGAGATCCACGGCTATATCAAACGCACGGCAGAGAAGTATAACCTGACTAAGTATATCCAGCTCAGCACGACCATCAAAGAGACAATCTGGGATGAGACGTCTGGGAAATGGAAGATCAAGCTTGAACAGGGTGGTGAGATTAAAGAGGATGAGGCAGACTTTGTCATCAATGCATCTGGATTCTTGAAGTAAGTATTGTGATGCTGAATGCATAGGCCTAGTATACTAACTGAGGTCAGCAAGTGGAAGTGGCCCGACATCCCAGGTCTCTTTGACTTTAGGGGCAAACTTATGCACAGCGCAAACTGGTAATACGCCCAAGCCTTTTGTACTGTTGCCTTCTAACGAGGACTTAGGGACAATTCGTACGATTGGAGGCGCAAGAGGGTAGCCGTCATCGGCAATGGAGCATCTGGAATTCAATGTGTTGCTTCTATGCAGCCCAAAGTTGAAAAGCTAGTCAACTACATGCGTCAGCCAACATGGATCTCCGTTAACTTCCTGATCGAGAAAGCACCCGATGGTGTTAATCGCGAGTACACGGAAGAACAGAAGCAGATCTGGAGAGACGATCCCCAGGTCTTTTATGAGTACAGGAGAGATCTTGAGAAGTCGTAGGTTAATCCCTTAATTCTTTCACAGGTGACTTTACTAACTAGCTGCAGCATTAACGCTTTCTTCTTTGTCATGTGTCTCGACCATCCCGCACAACCATTCTACGAAGGCTTATGTAAAGAGCGTATGCATGAATCTATGAAGAATGATCCTGAACTTGAGAAGCGAATGGCTCCTAAATTCAGACCTGGCTGCCGTCGTATCACACCAGGTGACGGATACCTAGAAGCTCTACAAGAGGACAACTGCGAGGATTGCTGGGATCCTATCAAACGAATTACTGAGAAGGGTATTGAGACTGAGAAAGGAGTTGAGGAGTTTGACCTCATCGTCTGCGCTACCGGCTTTGACAGTTCGTGGCTACCTCAGTGGAAGCTCGTGGGTCGTAATGGCGCTACTCTGGAGGATATGTGGAAGGAGGATCCTGAGGCCTTCTATGCTTCTATGGTCAGCCACATGCCCAACTACGCCATGATCAACGGACCCAATGCTGCTATTTCTCATGGTTCGGTGATTCAACAAATGTCTTGGACAGCAGACTTTATTCTCAAATGGGTCAAGCGTATGAACCGCCATCAGATCAAGTAAGTACCTCTTTCACTCTACTTGTATTGGGCTCTAACTAACATTCTAGGACTATTTGTGTCAAGGATGAGTCAGTGAAGGACTACAACGAGTACCAACAAGAGTTCCTGAAACGTACCGTTTGGTCAGGCGAGTGCCGGACTCTATACAAGAACGGTCGTGCGCAAGGTCGCATCACGGGTGTTTATGGTGGTTCAGTGGTGCACTTCCAAAAAGGCTTGGAAGAAGTTGGAGGGGAGCATTTTGACTTGACTTGGAGGCACAGGAATCGCTTTATGTGTCTTGGTAATGGCACAGCTGAGACTGATGAGAATGGGGCTGGTGATCTCGCGCCTTACTTTGAAGCTAACGCTCCTGGTTTAAAGAAGTGAGAGGCACGGATAAGAATATCTTTAAAATAGTACAAACCAATCCTGCAGAAAATGTTGTTTACGAGCTCTACCATTACAAGCACCTAAATCAGCAACTAAGACTGGACTAGTTGATCTATACTCTTCTTAGATGCGGGGCTATCAAGTTAGTCTAGTTTCCACTATTATCTCCAGTGTTATGGGGCAATGGTTGGTCTAGGCTATCACCCCATAGAGCAAGAGGTAATCGACTCTTCCAAGATTTAGTTTACCATTCTACTTGAGTATTTGTTAGCCGTCAATAAATTGCAAGCCTTTGCAGTTACGCCTATTCTGATTATCCCAATTCCAGCGTACACAGATTCCTCACCCGTTGTCCTTCTTGACCATGGCACAATCAACCGAAAAATACCGCATCCGGCCTGCGAATTTCTTTGATGTACCAGCCGTCACGCAGATCTACGCCTCGGCATTTGCCAAGGAGCCTCTGATTGACTTTTTCTTCCCTACGCGAAGATATGAGCCTGAATCCTACTATACCTGGGCTTATCGGAGGTTTCAGTGCCGGTATTGCACTCCGGGTTACTTACTCACCGTTGTCGTTGATTCAAATGATCATCCCGTCGGGTACTCATGGTGGAAGCGGCCAGTGGCAGCGTCTTCGCTTCTGCAGAAGGTCTTCACACCTTGTAAGCATTTTACAAACCTGCTACGGCCAGCTTACTAATCTTCTGCAGCGCTCTGGATAGAGTCGATCGTCAAGGCTATTACAGCGGTGAAGAACTATATTTCACCCGTGCATGGCTTTCAGAAGAAGAACATGGAAGCATTCGAACAGGCATTTTCTAAAGTTGAGTCGGAGGTCCTTGATACAGCGGAAAGACGCGAAGCCCAATACCTTACGCTGCTTGCGATTGATCCTGTTCATCAAGGTCAAGGGCTTGGTCAACTGCTACTGGAGCACGACTTGGAAAGGGTTGACGAAGAGAAGTCCGCCGCCTGGCTGCTAAGCTTGGCAGGCCTTGAGCCCTTTTATGAGGGGTTTGGCTTCCAACAAACTTTCAAAGTTGATGTCGAAGACATGGGTGAGTGGAAGGGTGGGATGGTAATGTTGAGAGATTAGATAGTATGAAAGCAAGGACAAAGCTACCAAGGCTAGGTCGAACAATAGACACCTATTCCTCATAGTAACTGCAGCAGTTCATGCCACGTTTCTCAATTAATAATATATGGATATTTGTTTTATTGTGCCCCCCATTTGAGTTGATAGATCGTGTCTGATACCTTGTACTCCTGCAAAGCCTTGATGGCACCCTCCGCCGTTTGGGACACACTGAGTAGACTCTTGTTACCAGGCTTCACAAAGCCCTCGCCAGTCGCCTTATCCAACCACTGGATAATTCCATCCCAGTAACCCTCGATGTTGAGAAGCACCATACCGCGACTGTGGATTCCAAGTTGGATCCAGGTTGTAGTCTCGAAGATCTCCTCCATAGTTCCGAAGCCGCCACTAAGGCCTACAAAGCCACTACCCGGACCGCCGGCGAATACTTCCTCTGCCATGAGCTTCTTACGGGTATGCATGTCCTTGACGAGGGTTGTTCGACCAAAGATGGTTTCGTCAGGAACATTTCTTGTCTCGCTGTTTCGCTCGTGTGGTATCATGGCTTCGGGAATAATGCCATGGACTGATTGAGGGCCATTGATGGAAACCAGAGTCTTGGCAACTTCGCCCATGAGGCCGACAGTACCGCCACCATAAACTATACTTTGTCAGAGGCGTGGCGAACAAGAAGGATGGAATTGAATTAACCAAGATCGATATTTTTAGTTGCCATTGCCCGGGCTAGATTTCGGGCGGCTTCCATATGAGCCGGACTAGCTCCAGGACTGGCGCCGCAGTAGACACATATCTTGGTGCGCGCCGTCATGTTGGTAGAAGTAGTGTGCGTCATTCTGGAATATGACGAAATATATACCAATCGGTGATTGAGAAGATGCGATTTGAATGGCGAAGCAACTCTCATAGTAATATCATGGGCTTGTTATATATATATTCAGTCTTGAAATTGTTTGCCTCCAATCGTCGGCCGAGATGAACGATGAAGCTGGCCCAATCCCACGTAGAGAGGCGGCATCTCGGCCGGGCTGACTAAGTCGGTGAACCAATCGCTGAGCGCCAGTCTTATCATGTTCCGCCTCTAGCCTAATACGACAGATAAGAGGATCATCTCTCGGCCGTGTTGGAAAATCTCGCCCGCCCGTACGACAACCAGCGAAAGAGGTCATTATGACAGGACCTAAACCCGCACGTCGCAGTCAACGATCGGTCCAGACATGCACAAACTGTGCGCGCCGGAAAATCCGATGTTCAAAAACCATCCCCTGCGCGACATGCGTGCGGCTGAACAAAGCCGCATCCTGCCAGCGAGAAGAGGTCGCAGTGGTTACAAGGCGATCGCTGCAACCGAACCCTACTCCCGCATCAGCATCCTCTACCGAACGGACCGAAGCGGAGCACAGCCAGACTACACCGAGTCCTTATGTCACTGCTACGACCACACTCTCAAACGTCCAAGACGTTGTTCCACAAATCAATGACCAGATTCTAGAACAGCTTCTAGCCTCTTTATCTTCGTCTGAGTCACGGTTGACGAATGAAGCAGCCGCTACCCTGGAGTTTCTCACTCACGGTCGGCGAAGTATTTTGAATCAGTTCACGGGTCGAGAAACTGTACCTTCAACGCCTGCAAGTACGGTCCAAGGCTGGGACATTTTCTTCTCAATCCAAGATGCCCGTAAAATCCTCGAACTTCACGAGATGCACTTGGTCTGGATGCACAATGTCGTTCACATGCCGACGTTTCTCAGCGAGTTTGAGGAAAATGTTCTTACAGCTGATTGTGAGAAGAGTTGGGTAGCACTTTACTATGCTTTGCTCTCGGTACGGTGATGCAATTGATGCTACGCACACGGCTAACACTCTTCAAGCAAACCCTTCACCACATTGACAGTGACTGTCTTCCTCAAGTCAGCCACGAAACATCTCGGGTCTTGTTCGACAAGAGCATAGAGACATTGTATCAGGCCGGATTCATGGATCACCACAGACTGGCCTCCGTTCAAACCATTTGTCTACTGGTCCAGGTGGCCCACAACTTCAATAAATCCGATCTTATTTGCGTATTGGTCTCCAGTGCCATTCGAATCGCTCAATGTCTTAATCTACATCGATTGGGACCGGATCCAGCTATCAGCTCCGGTAATACACAAGGTATCATAGATCGAGATGTGAAGAAACGGGTGTGGTGGTTTCTTGTTCGCTACGATTGGCTTCAGATACCTTTTCAGAATACGTGCCAGATCCATATGTCCCAATTCGACACTCCCATGCCAGTGAATTGTCATCAAGATACAGGCAGAATGATTGCAGATAGCAATGTTAATGCACAACCTGCCAACATTTATACGATTACTACCTGGACAAGGTGTCTTCACGAACGTGGGTATTTTCTTTGATCTAGCATCGCACGTTACCGACTAACGATCATATATAGTATCTGTTCTGATGTGGCATCACCAAGACCGCATGTCTCGGACGCACAGCCCAATAGATATCTCAGGCCGATATGAAGAAGTTATCCGAGCTGACAATGAACTCAAAGAACTATATTCGTCTTGGCCACAAACCTTCCGCGACACCAACACTATCCTCGGTAGCCATCCCTCCAAAGATGGTCTGCCAACTGAGCTTATGCCCGCCATGATTTTGATGAGCACTGCACAAAAGGTACGTCTTCATACTACAGTGATGGATCCACGACTAAGAACGCTTTAGATATTTACCGTCCATCGTGAGTTCCAGCTATCATGCTTTCGCGACCGACGATTCGCTTTCTCTCAGGTAAAACATCCTTGCACCATACCGAAACTCAACTAAATAGTCCCATAGCTTTCGTGCGTCACAATAGCAGAACGAAGTATCGAAGCATTCCAAAAATGGCCCGATTGTCTCGAAGCACGCATCTGTCGAAGGATGTGGACGACACTCTCATACGTCATTAGTTGCTGCATTACCCTCTGTTTCGCCTTGCTATTCAAAGCACAGAATAGACTTACACACGACTTTGACAGGATGCATAGCTATGTCAAGTGGGGTAAAGAATTCATTGCGAAGGAGGAACAGACCAGTTCTATCGCTCGCCGAGGTGTGAGATTACTTACCGCACTGATGGATTTGGGTCAGTCATTACAGTTCTCGGTTGATATTGAGGCTGATATTGGGAGTACTATACGACGTGTGGCGCTAGCGGACGAGAATAGTGCGGAGGCTGAAGGTTACCAGATTGTATTCCCCTATGGGCAGGAGCTGTGGGAGAGTTTGATGTAAGTCGAAATCACTTCCTAGCCTAGGATAACTCTTTGGGTTACTGGATTGCTTATCCCCCAGTATTCCTTCATAACACGTCCACAACCAGCTCTATATGCAATGCCGTTCTCGTCGTGTTGCACCCAGAGGACGTTATAAAACTCGTACTCCTTATTATCACTGTAATCTTCCCTGCTGAGTTCAAGATTTTCGTTATAATCTCCCACAGCGAGAACCCTGTAGTCCTCTTCGCGCCTGTGAGACAGTTCTGTAGAGCTACCCACCCAGCGATCATTCTCGTCATATATAGCTCTGAACGGCTTGGGATAGTAGTACCTACTTCTCCGGAAGACCTTCTCTTCGAAGCAGTCTCTGAGGTCTTTCCCATTTGCGGTGCCATGTGACATAGCGACGATCGTCATCTTGCCTTGTGCCACAACTGCTGTGCTGTCGGTAATGCGAAGCAAGCCTGAGAATCTCCCGGTTGAATTTTCTAGTACCACGACTTTGGGCATCTCATTTAAAGGTTTTTCGGATAAAACGGGGTTGACAAAAGAATCTAAAAACGCTGTGCGCTTCGCCACCGATGGCTTGATGCGGATCTCCAGAGTTGCCGCGGGGAAAAGTGTTATGCATGACGTCCAGGCTGTTAAACGGCTTGATGTAAACGGCAGAGACTTTCCATTGGGTGATGGCGACGACGGCTCTCGGGTCAAGTCTTCACCTTGTTGGTCTGTGTGCTCAAGGTCAGGCCTCGTGCATTCCCATTTGATGATGCTTTTCAGTCTCCATGAACTTGAGGCATTCTTTCGATACGAGCCAGACTCGTTAATGTTCATGGCGGCCTGAAAGACCTTGGGGTCAATAAAGCACTGCCAGCCACACCATGCCCAAGAAGGAAGTGTAGATCTGCGGGTCGATGGCCCAGTTCTTCCCTTGCAGCCATCGAAGACCTTGCGGAAATCTTCAATCGGGGGATCAGGACTAGTGTAGTGATATTTCAGAGGCTGCCAAAGAAGTGCGTGGTCGAGATATAAGCGTGGAAGGCCAAAGATAAAGCCTCCTGGATACGCTGGTTCCAAGCGGTTGAGAACACCGAGACAGGCAGACAGCCCATCTTCTTGATGCGATAGCTCTCTCCCATTGTAAGGACAGATTAGGTCCGCGTAGAGACTAAAGTCGGGCCATGACGGCGTCTCCATACGTCTGATAAATGTCGAGGTAGATAGATCTGAGACATCGTTTTCATGGAAGTCGGCCGTTTCCTGTTGATTTGATCGAAGCTGATCTGAATCCCACACGGCATTTTCGCATTGCCAAAAGACAAGATATCCAAGGGAGAACACAACCCGTCTGCTAAAGATATGTTCCTGGTATGTCCAAGCCCTCGTTGCCCAATCTGTTCTTGCCAATGCTTGATAGTAGGTACGAACAACTTTATGCGCGTGTTGGCCCTCCATTCGCAATGCTTTTACTTCAGCGTTCCGAATCGAATCGTCGGGGCTAAGGTACAGTCCAAATTCTGCTGCAGCGACAATTGTCAGAGTGGCTTCAGTGTAGATTCGATCCATGTCCATGAACTCAGCAGCTTTATGTGGACCGTCTTGGACAATGCAAAGTCTATCCACCCACAAATATCGTGTTCCCATCGCAGCTGTTAATTCAATGGCATCTATGATAGCCTTGGATATTTGATGTATGTGTTGGTTCAATGAGTTGATTGTGGTCAGCGAGTAAATGTTGTGGCTCAGTAGCTGCAGTCTTTCCTTCTCGTTTGTGACGTTTCCCCATGTGTAACTGAGGGCAAAATATCCACCTTTGACATTTCCTCGAACTATGCATTGATCGTTGACGTCAATGAGCCAAGATGGACGCCAACCTTCTCTGCTCGTTAGACCCTCATTGCTGGAAATAGCTCCGTGTTGAGAGTCAATGCAGGTTGCGGTGTGGCAGCTGAGGCAGGTGGACAGCCATTCCCTGATTGTTGACGCAATCACGGGACTCGTGTCGGCAGCAGGAACATGAGACATTTGATGAAGGTCAATCTCGCGATAATGGGGTAGCGGAATGTCAGGTCAATGACTGTGTATGGAAGTTCATCCTTTTCATAGCTTATAAATGGGCAAATAATAGTCACACGAAGCATCTTTATTCTGTTCATATTTATGATTATCTAAGCACGCTAGTCTGTTTCAAGGCAGATTTGTGTCATAATCCCCCCTTTATATGCAGCGCAACGTGGTTGTGTCTGGGTCAATGAATTAATGGAAGAATATTATATCGTCGCCCTCGCCGTCACTATTTCAATTACGTCCAATTACAGCAACGTGCCGGTAGCTTGTATAAATTGCTCAATCTCAGCACTCTTGTGATGGAGCACTCTATGGCCACAGAGCCGTCTTGGTCCAACGGGCAATTGCCTGATCCCATAAATATTTGGTTCGTTGGTGGAGACGAGCGCTAGAAGCTTGCCAGAACTCAACCATGTCGGGCTGAACTGCATATACCACCCATCCCTCTGAGCTTATTTCCTCCTCTCCATTCTCCTGCACTAGCAAAGCATCTTCCAGACGCTTTTCCACCAATTCAGGATCATCCAATGGTTGGCTTTGCTTCGAAATCATTGCAGTC
Source organism: Fusarium luffae (assembly GCA_013184325.1). Taxonomy (NCBI): domain Eukaryota; kingdom Fungi; phylum Ascomycota; class Sordariomycetes; order Hypocreales; family Nectriaceae; genus Fusarium; species Fusarium luffae. Next base: position 19,965 of record JABCJV010000373.1, read on the forward strand.
ACCTTGGCTTTGATAGACCGAGCCGCGAAGTCTTTGTCGCATTCGTCTCGAGCCAAAGACTTGGCTTTCCCGCGCAGACGGATTTGACGCCCCAGCTGAGGCCAGTAGAAAGTAAGAGCCACGTTGTTATTAGCCGAGATTTGTCGTCCCTTGGGACTCTCGACCTTGAAAGCAAAGTGCCATCCACGATCGTCAATATTCTTCAGAATAAGGACGCGCGCGTCAGGCCGGCCTTCGGGATCAGTCGTTGAGAGTGTGACAGCGTGTGGCTCTGGGACTTCATGGGCTATGGCTTCGTCGAGCCATGCTTCGAAGGCTTGCTGCGGGGTTTTGGGGAATGAGTCAAAGCTCATTTTGGGATGGGACGATCCCTGCAGTACAGGGAGAGCCCGAAGTTTAGATTGGAGGGTGTTGGTTGCCATTTTATCAGCTCGGGATGCTTAGGATATTCGCCTGGGTGGAGGGGTGAGTATCGGGTTGAGAATCTACATCGGTGAATATCTCACGTTAGAACGCCGAAGCATGCGTTATTAAATATGCATCAATTGACTGGTCGGATCAACTTGTTCAGGGAATGAGTAATAGGTCTGTGAGTCTAATCCGACATCGGATATTGCCAGCTACTTCCAGCTATTTCCGTGATAAGTAAGCTTGAGGAAAGCAATGGTGACCATTCAATCGTGCTTATATATCAGGAATTGGTCCTCTCAAAACTAAAGCTCCATGTGCCTTTTTTACTAGCAGCGTCATCCGAAGACCCTTTGATCCCGACATGCTGCAAAACACTCGGCACAATGGCATACTTCTTCAAGTCGTGTTTATCGGCAAACTCCTCGATGAGAGAGTCGCCAGCGATATCCTCCGACGCTGTATAAAGACTCTCTTCTAAGGCAGGAAGATGCTGAGTTGGTATGACAAGGCCTTGTGCGCAGCAGCCGTAGTTCTGCATTTGGCGAATGCCTTCTATATAAGGGTCCACCATCAGTCTCCCAGCCAGGAAGTAGAGAATAGCAAATGAAGCCGTCCAGAATGTTATGTGTCCGAGGTTATACCTGTGGGTACTGAGATGAAACTTGGACCATCGACGTGAATCTGCTGCGACGATAGTAAAATAGATAACCAAGACCATACTGTAGAAGGCCAGCGACCGAAAAAGGTATATCGGCCACTCCTCGGAGTTCCAGCCAAGGTATGTTTCAGAGTAGAATAGTCGAAGATACAGCCAGTTTGCAGAGTCTTCACTTTGCTCGAGATGTTCCAGACCCCTCAATAGCTTGTTAAGCCAGTCTCGGGCGGCAATGACATCGTCTTCGACTAAGGCAAAGTAATCTGCTTCCGTTCTACGACAGTTTGCGATCAGACTTGCGTAGTCGCGGTGTATTCGGTCGTTTCGTACCAGGTTCTTGTCTTGTTTCGACGCGATCGGTTCTGTCTTGCGGTATTTACTCGACAACGTTGACGGTGAAATGTCATTGTAGACGAGGACCTCATCGGTCAATTGTTCGAGCCACGTTTGACCAAACGCTGGATGTTGTGTCGGGTCATCGTCTGCAAGCAAGACGATAACATGCAAAGACCGTCTCTGGCGAGCATCGAGGCCTTCTAACAGAGAACCAAGTGTCTTTGGCAAGAACTGCTGCTTTGATCGAGCAACGCTAGGTATTCCGACACACACTCGGTTCGCTCGGTCTCGAGTATCGGCATCGCGGTAAAGGGAACTGATGTTGAATGGTTCATCGGCGTGGTTGACATTTTCGAGGAAGCTGTCGGCTTCTCTTTCTCGATGCTTGGTATACCTCGTTTCGTATGCTCGGTGAGAGTCGTAAAAGAAGGATGAAGGATCTACGTAAGTATGTTGCCTGCAAAGTTGGAATAGGAACAGCCATAGAGTGCCTAAAACGGCATATAAAATCGTTATTCGGTTGCGGCCTACAAGCATAGTTGCAAATATGGTGACATGTCCGATGACTTGAGATAATGATTACAGTTATTTTGAGTTGTTCTTATGCCCGAAGGTAAAACGCTCGTGTCTTCGAGGCTGTGTTCTGGGGTGTCGAGTCGAGAGGATCTAGCGTCGGCCGACGAGTGGAAATGTCTCATCAGGATCGACACCTCGGGGACCATTTTATGTCTTAGCAGGCCCAGTAACAACAAGTAAATACGAGTAAGCGGAGCTACTGAGATACTATCGTGGGTTTCAGAGTTTTGTCAACTTTGAGTTCTATTGCATTGAATCGTGAGGTGAATGAACATTCTCCTCTTTTCAAAAGAGCCAACGCACATTTCGAGACTTTTCATTTAATATTTCCAAGAAATAGCTATCTAGTGATGGGAATCACCAGCTCTATCCATCTAGAGAGTTATTGGTGACGTACCGCCGTCCTTAAACATAGTGAAGCAGTACAGCATGCTAAAACGGCTGAATAGGCCCGGTTTTCTGTCTGGTACCCCACTGGCACGTCACTCAGTCACAAGTACAATGAATTAGACCGAAGGCCATGCAGTGGATACTCATTTCTAGCTGCCACGATACACACTACCAGTACGAATTTGTGGGAAGAGAATCCTTCGAAGATGATTTCGTATCAACATTGACGATCATGTGGCTATGCGCGGCTTTGACCACTTCATTGGTCCGAGAGTCGGCCGACACGGCTAAGACGGCCCTACAGCCTTACAACCGGCTCTTTATTAAGTCAAGCGAGGATGTAAAATTCGTTCAAATCCTCTACTTATTGCTAATTCATGCAAGTTGGGAATAGGATCGAGATCAGTCCTTCACGTGGCAAACAAGGCTTACAAAAGTAATGGCACCGCATTTATAAACTTGCGTCTTCTATCTAAAGTCTAACGTATCTTCCTCTAAAGTCTAATGTACAAGATTTACTCTCCACTCTACTTTGCGATAACGCTGGCTGGAACGGAAACCGGAGCAGACTCGACCCTACTCTCCTCATCCATGGGAGCCTCTCTCTTGTGAGAAAGCCAGTGCATGTGAGAATCCACAACCGGACCCTGGTATGCAACACCATCAACCTTAACAGGGTCTTCCATGGCCAAATACATGTACCAGTAATAGACGCCAACAAACATGCCACCACCAATGATGTTACCAATAGTAGCAGGGATCATACCCTTCCAAATGTAAAGACCAACGGTCAGGTCGGGGGTCTTTAGCCAGATGGCTAAACTCATGTAGAACATGTTTGCTACCACGTGCTCGAGGCCGAGAACGACGAAGGCGAAGATGGGCCACCACATGCCAATGACTTTTGAAGCAAGATCTTTAGCTTGGATCCCTAGGAAGACGGCTAGGCAGACCAGCCAGTTGCAACCAATGGCTTTGACAAATATTTGATGGACTTCGGGTGCGATTTGTTTCTTGGTAGCGAAATTGATGGCGACTTCTTTGTAGGGGTCTGCGTCAAAAACACCGCCGTCTACAACCGATGTTAGTTCCCATCATATTATATATGTACAAGGCGTCAGATAACTTACATCCCATGATGATAGACATAACAAATAACGATCCAGCAAGATTACCGAAATAGCAAAGGAACCAATGCAATAACATTTTGCGAATGGGTAGCCGGCCTTGCAAAACTGCGGTCAAAGTGAACTAATACCATTAGTAACAGTTATATTAATTTGCAGTTGCTCTAACTCACCATGGTTGTCGCAGTAAATAGATCCGCGCCGGTAAGGACCACAAGCACTAAACCAAGTGGGAAAACGCCCGCGCCAAAAAGCTTGACCAGACCAGGTGCATTCTCGGCATACCATGGAGCAGTCATGGCGCATAATGAAACGCCACAGCCAAAGCCAAGAAGACAACCTGCTGAAACAGCGGACAGAAAGACCTTGTCGGGTCGCATGTTTCCTCTCTTCACACCAGATCGGGAGACTAGCTCGATGGTCTCCTGCGGCGTGTATGCCGCCAAGTTGGAGATGCTAACCACAAGTGGGTTGCTCATGATGTTGACTTTGTTGTAATTGATTGATGAATAACTGAAGCAATTATGAAAACAGAAATGGAATACTACAGGATTTGTTCAAGTTTTATATAAATTCCACCGATTCTAGTGTAAGCTGGTCGCAGACCCAACTCCGTCCAAACCCTTGGTATGGCGCTGACATTATGGTAATCACGCGAGATTCACGTATGATCAGTGGACAGTTCTTAATTGATTTTTGTCTGTGTCTAAGAAAAAAGCTCCACATGGCTAAAAACCCTAGCGTTAAAGAGCCGCAAGGGCGGCGAATGCGGGTAGTCAGTCATCGGTTATCGGAAAAATTGACCGCTGGGAGTAAGAGAGACAGAATAAAGTATGTATATCATGTGAGCTTTAGGTAACTCTTAGACGGCTTATTTTAAGCTACCTCGTTATTAGTAGATACCTTTTTTTGCTACCCAGTGGTCAGTCTTATCACCTCCCCACTCGTCGGACGATGTTTAAATCAAGGATTTCCGGAGTTCCTGAACTTCATGCCTGAGGCTGCTATGAATCGCTGTCAGGGGTTACGTCACGTGGATCATATACCGATACCCTGATACATTTAGGTACCGAAACTGGGGAGACAACACACAAGTGGCCGGCTTATTTCCCCGCTTAGCTGGAGCATCTATAGCTTATCTTGATTCTTCCGTCTGGATTCTCAGCTGACCACTAGGCATCGCGATGTTGAACGGCAACCTCACCACAGTCTTTACGCCCAGCCGTGAGCGCTATGAAAACGACGACTACGATCTCCCAAAAGTCAAACTAGCGCTAGTGTGAAGATCTTTGTGTAGAGACTGTTTGAGATGTTGCCTAACAGAGAAATAAGAGTATCAATGCATCACAAGCTAAATAATCTAGTAGATAAACCTCTCAGAATCCTTTGGACTTCGTACAACTTCAGCCTGGGCGAAACCAAGCCGGGATCTTCCGTTGACATGCCATGCCCCATATCTGACTGGGCCAATTAACTCAGTCGATTTCAAGATGTTGCCGACATTCATATTAGGATCGATTTTACCCATCACAGGATGCGTTTCCGACATACCCAAAAACGCAATTACTACTTCAAATGGATTCAGCGATACACGGCGTCCAAGCTCCCAGAATCCCCAAAAAAGCGGCAGAATGGCTAGCATGCCAGCCATAGATACTAGGAGTGCGATAGCCATTTTGCTGTAGTCCGTCTCGAAAACCGACTTCATTATGTTTTTTTCAAACTCAGCAGTCTGACTGTTGGTAGTGTTCTCGTGTGCGTATTGTATGCTCGCTCTGAAAGATATTTCTCTGGCGGCCTCAATTATGTACTCCATCGGGTTGGTCCACGTGTCCATGCACGATGGCTCACTGCCGTTTAACGACATTTGCTGGGTTGCTGGGAGGCCCAAAGTGAGAAGCTCCGTTCCCCAAGTGGTGGTACGTTTCATAAAGGCGTATGAGGTGAAGATGGAGGAAAGAATGTTGCTAAATCCGCCCAATATGTTGGAATGCCCCACACCCATAGGGATCATATGCCTAAATGTTGAAGCTCGATTAGTCTCAGATATTGTCAAATCGGGCAGGACTAACCTCGACTCAACGAAGACATCGTCATGCCACGTTCCTTGCAATGTCACTTTTGCGCCTTCTGTGACAATAGGGTATTCAGTTATTCCAGCAGTAAGATCGCACGTTTGGATTTTGAGATCGCCGCTGCAGTCATGAGTGGCTTTCCAGAGGGTTGTAAACCGTAATCGTGAGCCGTTTTTACTGGAGTAAATTTCAAGCCCTCTGTATTCCGTAACGTTTATCTGGAAAAGATAATCTCCTCCTGCCCTCGCCCCCGTTGATGAAACTTCGGCGCTCACATCGAAATTACGAGCCGTCTCAGTGCAGTTGACCGCAAAGCCAAACCCCTAACAGCAGCAGAATCAGTTGACGAATGCACTAGAAATAACCCCAATAGAAGACTTACTTGTACAGTGCTTGTGCAATTATCACAGGACGAGTTGTAAGCACGGATTTCGTCTCGGCTGCTGTAAGACTGGGCAATCCTGCTAAAATTCGAAGTAAGGAAGAAAATATTCGTGTTTCGGCCACTGAGATTTGCACCATAACCATATGGAAGCTCTCGTGCAATATGGAAGTTCATAGGTTCTCGTATTGTAGAGTATTGCGTAGTCGTCGAAGTTGCCCGCTGGATCAATGGGTTACGAAGCATCGACAGGGTAACTACAATAGAAGCTAAAATGCATTAGTCCATTATTCCTTTGATTCTTTGATAACTTCATTACGCGCTTACCAAACCCAAGTCGTTTAGATCTCAGCCTGGCCAAGTTGCATACAGCTTCCAGAAGACTAGTAGAGGATGCATATATCGCCTCGAGGTTTGGCAACTTCAATCGTTAGCAAAAGACACTGGTTGAGGAAAGGTTGCATATTCACTGTAGTCGATTTGCAAGCTTGCCTCCAGAACGAGTGGGCAGCGCCTTCTGCTAAAGCATGTGCCAGGAACGCACCGCTTATAGTAGACGTCAAAGCCAGCCAAACTGTCGGTTGCATACGACTATCCCATTGATCTACTGGTGTTTTATCAGATAGAACCAAGATAACGACAGCGACAATTGTACCTATAAGAAACAATTTAGTAACAGGTCAGTTCGATCTCTGGATATGGCTTTCTTGCTTACTAATTAACGAAAGAAGCCACGAGCTAAAGCCTTTTAGAGGAAATCGCTTCCAGAACCCGGGTTGCCATGGTTCACTCAGACGATCATTCATGCCATCCACTGAAGTATGGGACCCTCGATGACCAGGGCTTTCTACCGCAGGTTTGGCAGATGGTAGCTCATCCATAGGCACGTAACCGTGGTTAATTGCCCCCATCTTGTAACTATTTCGGTGGTCATGATGTGCACGCTAGTAATACTATTATGTCATCCAATCTTGTTATTAATGATTATACAACCTACCTGTGATAAGGTTGGGAGATGTAGTTTTTTCATAGCATCAAATATGGGTCAAATCAATCGTGGGACAATCCTAGCATACTTTAAATAAATTTCGCTGATGCTGTCTCTAAGGTTAGCGATTGGGCTGCGTATAAGTACGGCGCTGAGTAACAAGTGACTTTTGAGGAATCGGGGGAAAATAGAACACGAAAAGAAAAGAAGTGCAAAAAGGGGTAGAGAGAAAGAAAATATAGTATAGCGCGTGTGGACCTTGTAATTTACATGACTCGTATTTTTGATTACATAATATCATCCACGTTCCACTACTTAAATAAACTAGGAATCAACCTTGTATGCCTCTACACTATCCTTCTCGGAACCCATATTGACAAAGCTAACACCCGGGATAGTAGCGGGCCTAGATAAACATCCAACCTGGCCTATAGCTGAATGGTTGTCATCGCATTTCGAAGTAATATGTAGCGGCGGAAAGCATGCTACAACCTCATGAAGCCGCTGGAGAACGTCAGGGTCCAGAATGCCCGACCTCCAACAGCGTCGCCTCTGTAATCCTTGGGCACTTTATAGAGGGACTCTGATAGCACTGCGGTCGTTACAACGCAGATGCTAACCTTTGGTGTAGTGTCCAACTCCTGCAGGGCCCATATCTGCGTTGCCCGGGCCGATTCAAAGGCATATCTCAACATCAGGCACATGCGCTCCGTATAGCATTCCTTGAATGCCTCTGTTATTGGTGAGATATCATATCGAGACAGTCCTGCCACGGTGTCCTCATGCTTGGTTCCACCAGAGGAGGGGCAATTCGTAGTGATTGCACCTCACTTCTGTGCCCGGGTCTTTTAATAGAAAGAAAAGGCAGGCCAAGTGAAAGCAGTAATCAGCTCCGTCGGGTCTTGTCGAAAGTCATTGGCATATTCCTGGAGTACTTCCTTTTTATCATAACCATAGGTCAAAAGTCGAACAGAACGAGGTAGATCAGCCTTTGTATAGCAGTCTCCTAGTCATACGAAAGCTTGTCTATAGGAAGAATAGATAGCCGTCATCATTTTTGCTCGAGATGACTTCTCCGCCGTTGCTAAATTTAACTGTTCAATGCAAACAGCGTCGACCCACAATACTAAATCTTCTCCCGCAACATGCCAACGAAGCCTCTTCGGCATCATGTAGAGGCTCTGCTTTGCGGGAAAAGGTTTGCCATTAATAGTAATATTACGAGTTTCGTTGTCTGTTCCCTAAGTCTATGAGAATGCTTGGTAATCTGGCTTACTATTAAAAGAAACAGATAAGACACAGCAACAGATCGAGTGCTCCCATTCCCCTGCGCAGAGTGTGATAAGCCGGATCTGGTGACGTGATGCATCAAGAGGAGTTTTCCATATAGAGCGGAAAGATAGCTGTCGATTTTATTTTCTTTTCAAGAGTTTATAAAGTCTATTAAAGTTTAGAAGGTACCTAATAGTCTGCAATACTAAATTCAATTAGATAGTTAAGCTATAGGTATAGCCTGTTTAGGTTAAGGATAAAAAGAATATATAGTTAATAGAGTGTTAAATAAAGGCTGCTAAGCAATCTTTCCTTCTAGGAGTAGGTACTAAATCCAGTTAATGCAGAGATAACTTTAATTTTTATCCTAGGATTAAGCGTTTATTTTTGTAACAAGGAAGCCTTAGTTTGTTTATAACAACATTTCAGCCCGTCTGTTACTTGTTGAGAATCCTCGAGTCTTAGGCCTCGTCTAGCAGACAACTAAGCGAGCTACACATAATCTACAAAGCATATTTAAACAGTGGGCTCTTTTCGCCCATACGAACAAGTTCCTCCTCACTATAACGCTGTCGAATCTCCTCTTCGGTCATCTTGGCCTTTTTTGCGTTGCCTCTCTTGAGCAGAGTCTCAAGTAAGACAACCGCAACGATACCAGCTAAACCAAAGGCAAGTGAAGTACCATATCCAACAGGATATCTAGGTGCCTCACGTTCGAGGTAGATGTAGGAGCCGATGAGACCACCGATGTTACCAACACACACGAGAAGTCCGATGTTGACAGATCGCTTGGCTGGGTCTGGGGTGTTGGCAACGTTCCAAGCGTTGACTCCCGGAAGGATAGGGTACATGCTAGTTCTATTAGTATGATATATTGCAGGGTGGTTGAAGACACTTACCCAAAACATGCCAGGCAAACAGCAAAGTAGCAAACAGCGATGTTGTTGTCGATATCACCAGACTTGATAAACAGAATAATGAAGGCAGTAACAAGACAGCACTGAGGTCCCAAGATGAAAGGTGCTCGCCAAGAGTACTTATCAGCAAATATCGCAAATGCATAGGCTGAGATAGCTCCAATAGCATATGGAGGAATAGTCATAAGCTGAGCATCACTAGAAGTATAGCCCATTCCACGAAGGATAGTGGGCATAGTGAACTTCATAGCATAGTTGGGAACAGCGTTGGACCAATTGGCGAAGAATAGAAGCCAGATCTTGTAGTCGAGAAGGATGTCCTTGAAAAGGCGAAGGTTGAAGTGATCGTTCTCCTTGTAGTCCGAAGGCACGGAGGACCGTCGAGCGAGTTGACGGAGTTCGAGGTATCGGATTTCATCTGCTTCAAGCCAGCGTGTAGATAGAGCTGGAGAATCGCAGAGGAGGAAGAAGCACATGATAGCGACCACAACGGTGAAAAGACCTTCGATAAGGAAGATCCAGCGCCAGCCTTCAAGACCTGCCATGCCGTCCATCTTGGCGATGGCAAAAGCAAGAAGACCAGAGAAGGCTCCACCTGTAGCAGCGGAAGTATACAGAATCGCGATTCGGGTCTGTGTCTCGTTGGGAAGGTACCAGTTGGAAATGATAAGGATCGCGCCGGGTAGAAAGCCAGCTCTAGGCAAGGTTAGATGGAGGCTTGTAACGCGTTCTGGAGACTTACTCAAAGATACCGAGAAGGAAGCGAATGGCCAAGAGACCGGCGTAGTTCTGAACGAGGGCAGTCAGAGTCATGATAACACCCCAGCAGAAGACAATGCCTCCCATGTATACTGATGGTCTCTTGAACCTGTGAAGGATCATGTTGGAGGGGACTTCGCAAAGGACGAAAGGGATGAAGAAGATGGCGGTGACGATGTTGTACTCGATACCCTTGAGGTTCAAGTCAACGGTCATACCTTCGATCTTGGCATTTCCTATCTCAAATCAGCCAGTGGCACTAGGCCCAAGTTAATTGCGCGCATACCAATGTTTGTCTTATCCAAGTATGCGATCAGATACAGAAGGACAAGCATAGGGATGAGTCGCATCTGTCCATGTTAGTATCACGTCACTACTATCTTCAGCCATTGAACAACTTACATCGACCTTTCGCACAACTGCCTTCTTGCGGGCTTCAGGGAAGTTGTTGACGAAGTCTGCATCATTCTCTGACAGACCGCCCATGTGTTCGGCGTGCATCGTGCCAGATTTCTCGTCGCGAGAAAGCTCACGCTGGATATCGGGAGTTTGGGTAGCCATGTTGAGCTGATCTCTTGTAGTAGAAACAAAAGAAGATGTCTGATGAAAGAGGAAGGTGAACTGATCGTCTAAAGTGTTGTTTTTATAGCCACCTTGACTACTCAGCTGAACAGGGAGAGTCGTAACATTGTTGGTTGGAAACAGGTCAGTGCTGTAGAATTTTCCCCGGATTCTGGGGTGAGAGTGCGGAGAGATGCGGGGGATGATTCAAGATCTTGAACTAGCCCTTAACGAACAAATCAATGGTATTTCCGGCTTGCAATCTAAGCTGTTGAGGGACTGGGGTAATTATTGAGTTTGCCGAAGTCGCAGCCTGGGCGTTGTGGGAATCCGAGAATCCGAGGTTGGGTCTCCGGACTTCTGTGTGCATACGCCCGGAAAAGGAATCCGGGCTCACAACGCCCTCTTTCTCGTCACTCGACAACAGCTAAGAGACTCCGGAAACGTCGGACTCATTCGGCACGAAACTCATCAAGTTCACCAGTTCGCCTCTCTAGATGTGAGGCCGAGGCGCGAGGTGAGGGCCTTTCTTTGGATATATAAGAAGACATTCAACTCGACAAATGAGAAATAAATCATCAATACAATCACATCAACAGTCTCAATCATAACTGACAAACAACAAACTTTCAAGTAACATCTTGACTCTTCTACATCTAAACACCACTACTGCCTTCTCCAACCACCAATCATCACCATGTCTTTCGATCTCAAGGGCCTTGTCCCCGCTCCCGTCACCCCCTTCACCAAAGATGGCAAGGTTGACTACGATGCCATCCAGCGTCTAGGCTCTTGGCTTGGAAGCATCGATGGCGTCAAGGGTCTCGTCGTCCTCGGACACGCCGGAGAAGGAACGTTCCTTACCCAGCAAGAACAAGTCGATACGATCAAGGCCTTTGTCAAGTCCGTCGATAACAAGATCCCCATCATTGCTGGTATTACTGGCGAGGGTACTGAGGTCGCTGCTCTTGAGGCTAAGCGTGCTAAGGAGGCTGGTGCCCAGGCCGGTCTTCTCTACCCTTCTCATGGCTGGCTGCGATTCGGATACCAGCCTGGTGCCCCTCAGGATCGCTACAAGGTTGTCTACGAGGTCTCCAAGCTGCCTCTGATTCTGTTCCAATATCCCGACAACACCAAGGCTACCTACAACCTTCAGACTCTTCTTGACATCGCTGCTCAACCCGGTGTTATTGCCATGAAGAACGGTGTCCGTAACATGCGCCGGTGGGACCGTGAAATCCCTGTTTTCCGTCGCGAGCGCCCCAATGTTCCTGTCCTCACTTGCCACGACGAGTACCTTCTCCACACTGCCTTTGATGTCGATGGCATGCTTGTCGGATATGGGGGTATCGCACCTGAGCCTCTTCTCGAGATGATCGCGGCCGGAAAGGCCAAGGACTACGCCAAGGCTCGTGAGATCCACGATCAGCTTCTGCCCGTCACCAGTGCTGTCTACCACCGTGGCTCGCATATGGAGGGTACCGTTGCTTTGAAGCACGCTTTGGTTGCCCGGGGTATCCTTGATCACGCTACAGTGCGATCACCGCTGATGCCTCTGCCTGAGGGTGCTGAGGGAGAGATCCACGCTGCCATTTCATCGGCTTCGCTGAAGAAGGTTGCTTAGATATTTGTATAGCATAGTCATTATAGCAATAGAATTTCTTTTACTTTAACTACAATTGGTCAAGTCAATGTAGCTTGCTTCAATATTCGGTGTCCAGACGAGAAACGGTTATTTTCACTCAGCTCCCTACTCACAACCAGCCTAAATCTGTAGGGTAAATGATAAAACATTCACTGAACAATCAGTGTTACGGTCATTCAGATCTGGTCTGGGCTTATGGCACTACTCTTCATGGAATCGGATTTTTTCTGGCTACGGCAGTAACTGTATCGCAGTCTATTAGAGTATATCTATATAAAGGTGACCAAGTCGCAAGATACAGAGCGCTGAGGACTCAATGGCCGTGATGAGCAATTCTGCTTGTTAAAATCCAGCGCCAACAGACAGGCCTCGGCAGCACTTAAACGAGTGTCTATACGAGGCTTCAAGAGCCCCAACGAGGAACCAAGTCTCATTTAGGACTAGACAGCTGAACCCTGTACATAACAGCATCCTCTATCCCCGCAAAAGTGGGTGACAATTTTCTAAGCTGAAGTCACTTTGCCAGTAATCCGAGTTATCCCTCAGACTTGTCCCGAGCTATGACCCCGCACCCCGGTCTCCCTCCAAAAATCTCGGATTCTTAAACTCTTCACCTACACATTTCCGGTGAATCCGATGGCTACCCCAGTTACCTCAACACCGCTATCCGAAGCATCAACATGCACGAATACAGGCAATTCTCGATCAAAACGAATTCTACCACTTTCCCCAGATGTATCCCGCGAATTCGAAAATCGCCGGAAGGCTTCCAAGGTCAGCAGAGCTTGCGACCACTGCAAACTCAAGAAGCTCAAATGCTCTGGAACGCTCCCTTGCGATGGGTGCACGAAGAGGAAAGTGAATTGTCAGTATGATGCAGCGTATCGAAGAGGTAGACCGCCGACACCACCAACGGTCGGGACACAAAGACACTTTATGAGTTCGACGCCTTCTGCTGTTCGGCAGTCACATCCTGTGGAGGAGAATCCGGAGTTGGGGACCACAAGATCTTCTTCGCAAGGACCTTCTGGTCTTGAAACAACTGAGATTGAAGGTCAATTCTTTGATCCCACTTCGAACTTGACCTTCATCCATCGGGCTTGGAAAAGGTTAGCTCAACAGAACCAACAAACGGATTCGGGTCTTTTGACAGGCTCTGAGAATCTCCAGCCCCTCATGTCAGCTGGCGATGTACCCTTCACGTCAAAGGGCGACCAGAGCCTGTTGTTCGTTAGCCACTCGGCGGCTCTAGAGCTGTTCACTTATTACTTCGAGAACTGCGTTGTGACATATCGGGTTCTGAATCAGCAATACTGTCTTGCTTGGTTTGAAGCTGTCATCAGCAATTGGCATAATGGACAACCTCTAGAAACAGATGTTGGGCATGCGAAAGCCGCTGTTGTCCTTACTATCCTGGCAATTTCCAGCTTTCGCCAGCACAGGATCACAGAACAAAGATCGATGCCAGGAGTGTCACTACTGTCTCAACAAAGTGAACAGTATTTCCTTGCAGCGTCCGACTTGACGGCTCAAGAAACTGGACTACCCCGATTAGAGTCGGCACAAGCTCGGGTTCTGCAAGTTCTATACCTACTGCAGACATCGCGTATGAACCAAGCTTGGTATGTCTTTGGAAACACAGTTCCTATCGTCACCGCACTGGGCCTACATCGGAAGTCTGGCCAGTACCGAAATGGAGGTCGACAGCCGACGGACTATATCATATCCGAGTGTCGCAAACGAACCTTCTGGGTTCTTTATACTCTCGACAAGTACTTGGCCGTGGTGTTTGGTCGACCTCGCTTCTATCATGATGGTGATGCCGACCAGGACTTTCCTGATAGAGTCAACGACGAAGATATGACACCAGAAGGCCCGTCGCCTACAGAACCAGCGATGGATTGCCATGTTGATGCAGTGATATTTCATGCGAGGTATGCATATGACATATCACTTCCTTTTCTCTACTGACTGTATTCTAGGATTGCGATTATCATTGAGAATGTATCTCGCCAGGTCTACTCTCTGAAGCGGATGCGATCAGAAGAGCGTCTGGCAGCTGCCCAAGGCTTCATCCAACAGCTTCAAGAGTGGAGGCAAGCCTTACCACCTCAATTCGGCTCCGTACGCCCATCTAGTCTCATACCGATATTTTCTCGACAATCGACAGCATTGAAGCTCGCCTACTGTCACGCCGTTATGCATACCACCCGACCGTTCCTTCTCGATCACTCAGACAACTGCACTCCAATTTTGCAAGATTGCGTGACGCAGTGTATAGGCGCAGCCAAACTTGCCCTCGAGACAGTAGACGGTATGTTCTCAGAAAGATCAGTACTCTTCCATGCTTTGTGGTGGATGCCCTACGTAACATTCTGTGCACTGGCAGTTGTCTATGTGTGGGATATCCAGCAAAGGAGTAACGAGTCGGCCGACTCTAGCAACACTCTGCTTTTTGATCTAGCAGAGAAATGCCAGAATCATCTAGCAAGGACCATCTCCGCCGAGTCTGCTAGTCGAAGATATAGCATTATCATTGAGGAGCTACGACAGGAAGCGAGACAAGGTCCACAGCACGCAAGTCGACCATCGCATATGATAAACTGCCACGACGAGTCACTTCTTACCGGCGATCACCAATCTGGAACGAGCATAGATGCGCTCGGTTCTATGTTTGAAGACCATGAGTCTTCTAGCTCTGGCCTTATGTCGATTATGAATCCACTGAGTCAGTGGCAGCCGACTGACTGGCTGGATCTGGACTCCTCGGTATGTACAGCACCCATCTTCTAACGAATGATTAGCTAACAGTGCAGGCTTTTACATTCTGTTCCCAGCTTGATGATTTAATGATATTTTAAGAGCTGTTCATAATGTTTACGATATTGCTACTTGGTTCATGATAAAATATCTTTCCTTTCTCTTTCCCTTGCGTTGAGGTCCTTTAGCCTATTTTTATGTCGTTCAGAACGATAGCTACACTCCTTTGTATAAGCTACAATTGAGGCTAGCAGCGTCATGAAATGGAATGAGTTAAAGATAAATCTATTAGTCATGCTACATGGGATAGCAGTTTGCAATTCGTCAAAGAGACAAGTAGTATTGCATTGAAACTCTATATATGTCTTCTACTCCGTGCACCCAGGGCAGGTAAAGCATGATGGATCATCCCAGGGCCAATTCATTAAAGCGTCCTGCGTTGTATCGAGGGGAATAGGGCCGTCCGTTGTAGAGAGCTTAAACGCGGAGAACTTGCAACGTCCGTCTTTATAGGCCGAACCCTTACAGTCTCAAATAGCTTAACAGATCGCGGCACAGGCCCCAGCTGAGTCCTGGCGCGGACATTGTTCAATCCACTGATCTCCTGTCCAGTAACCACGAGCCATGTAGGCATTCAGTCCGAGAAGGCGAAACCAAAATCATCGCCAACATCACCGACGCGCCGCCAGCATACATTCATTCGCTGTTTCACACTGAGAAACACATTATCTTGGTTGTCCGGCAAGCAGATTTTGTCAAGCGAGCTACAAACATTGTTGAATCTATTGGCGCGTGGGACCCAGACAGGAAGACCCTTTTCCATGTCATTGACCCAGCAAAGGGCGGCGTGGTGGTCAAAGACGAATCAGAAGATGCATTCTTCGTACCCCACGAGATTAACTCATTTGAGAATGAGGATGGTAACATCTTTGTCGATCTACCTACAATAAAAGACCATTCCTTCCTACAAGCTGCTCAGATCGAAAACTTGCGAGCCAATCTCATGCAGAAGGCCAAGGGGTCTTCTAAGAACGATCTCGCCTGCCAATTCACTCGCTACCGCTTGCCTTACCGCAGCGATAAAGGCAAGAAGACTTCTGTTGCTAAACTTGATTTTCCCTGGACGTTCAATTCGAGTTGCCACGTATCAACGAAGCACACATAGGCAAGCTATACCGTTATGCATCTAGAATGCATGCCGTTAAGCATGGATACTTTAGCGACTCCATCATCAAGATCGACACTGAGACCAAGAAGATCAAGGTGTGGGTTTCTAAAAAGAACCATCTCCCCTCTGAGCTAGTCTTCGTCGCACGTCCTAGTAGTAAAAGCGAGGATGATAGTGTCTTGCTGACAGTGGCGATAGACACGTCTATAAAGCTTAGTTTAATAATAGTTATTGATACTAAGACTGTAAAAGAGATCGGCAGAGCCAGGATGCTAGTAGTAATAGTATATGGGTTTTAGGGAATCTTTATCCAAGATTTTATTACAGATTAAGAAGATATCTTTATTTAGCTTCTAAGTATATCATCAGTATCCAGGAAGTGACAGGGCTCTGGACTTAAGAGCTCTATATTATCAACTACCTTAGCGCTCTCATTATCATGGCCTGAGGTCACTGGGGACTGTATTGAAGTCCCAGTCTCAAGACCTATTCCATATATATGCGGTCTCTTTAACACCCGTCTCAATTCGTTCCATTTATTTCTCTCATTCGTTTTTGAAGACGGTCTCTTCAATAGCCCACGCAATCTATCGACCAGTGGCCGCAGCGTCGGGACGCTGACGCAAATAATAGCACACAGTGCTTCAGTCATGGTCCATAAACACGTCGGAAACATCGTCCACGTAGCATCTGCGTCCGTAAGTGCCGCACGGAGGGTTGTTAAACGAATCACCGAAATCGCACATGTGCTGCCAGAGAAAGGTGTTAATTGAGTACATTTCCTTTAATAACCAAACCCCCAAAGCTATCGAAAAGTACTTACAAAAACCCCAGACAGAAAACCGCCATCAATACCACCTTCTGTACCCACGGTAGAGGCAGGGTCTTGAGTAGCGGCAGCGGCATTATAAAGATCAGCACGTCTGTAATGACATGCATGATAGCATAAGCCTCCCAGAATCTTATTCGTCCGGTACAACTATTCGGCGCAGATGCGTCCCAGTTCCGCTCGAGAGGCAGGCAGTTCAGCATAGCACCCAATAGGCCGGCCACAGCCCAGATTACCAGGAAACCTAGGGCTATGTTGCAAAGGCGCTGGAAGTTGGGAAGCGGGAAGACACGACGGTATTGCAGGAGGAAGGTCGCTTTCATTAGCGTTATAGCGAAGCTATATTCCATACCTACGAACCATATAATCTATCCGGTTATACAATTATTAGCCTCTGAATGCGATACGATGTGGGCAAGGCGAACTTTAAGGAACGTAGACATCTGAGTGAGGGAGAGGAGGTGGGCATGGCGGCCGAGCCCTAACCTCACAGCTACGATTTGAGTTAGAGTCAAGCTGCAGCATATGGTAAACTAGTTTCAATGCTCACAAACTCCCATTATAGCTCCGCCACATATAGTTGCAACCTAGCAAAGGAGTATTAGTAGGCAGATTGCAAGAGACGAGAAAATACATACCAAAGCCGCAGCCAAAGCCCAATCATCAGGCCCAAATTTCCTTATAATTACGAGCCGAACATAAAACCGCAGGGACACAACGATCACTGCCACCGAAACGCACGTTGCAATGATAGCTAGTATCAGGTTCTGGGAGTTCTCGTTTCCCGCTTGGTGTCGATCCATAGGGGCAGTTTATGATGTTTTAATTCTTTAGTGCCCGCCCGTAGTACTGTCAAGACATCCGGGACAGCCTTCTTATAAGTCTACACACAAAGACACTTAAAAAGGCGCACTAGCTTAACACTTAACAAAACAGGGATCGGCGTCATCATAATGAAATCGTATGTAAAACGTTTCTTTTGACCAGCAAGCTAGCGTGCTTGGTGGTTTTCTCTGTCCTTAGCGTGTCTTAAACTGAGGGTCGGATCAGGGTCATAGCACCACTCATTACCGTGTTAGATGGCGACTGTGGCTTATGTGCTGTAACGTTGTCCAACCATCAGAGAGGTAGGAGGCGGGGCCGGGAGACATGATCGCCCTTACTTCGAGTCAGGGTTATCCCCTTACATCTGCTGAGAGATGGTCTGTGCCAGTACATATAATCTCACCGTCCAGTAATAGGACATTTAGCAAGGGCGAAGCCTGGGGAAGCAGGAGTGGCGACTCAACCCATGGCCCCATTAGTTATAACCGACGGAAGTAGTCCCCCAAGTCCCCCTCTTACCGCTAGAGTCCAGCTAATCATGATGTACCCGGCTGACGCAGGAAACTCTAATAAAGTGGGTATGATACAGATACCTAACCAATAGAGCCATTGGTAGTTTTGGCCAAACTACCAACCTCAAAAAATAGCGCAGACCAATGGCAGTGCGGGAAAGCCTATCGGGGGGAAACAAGACAGACGACAGGGGGGCCAAACAACCAACCCCAAGCTACCAACCTCTCAAGCAGCCAATTACAGACCCAGGATTAACCCTAAGTCTCCACTTTGGTCTTCAGGGTAACTGGGACAAGGGAAGGAAAAATGATGGTATGATAGAGAAGAGAAAGAAAAGAGGCTGGAGAGGGGTCTAGGCTGGGATGGGATGATCTATCTATCTGAGATGCAAAAGGTTCTGGGCAAAAGTATCTCAAGGTACGAGACGACCAACTGGCTAAAGATGAAACACGAGGGATTGCGACCATTCCTATGGCTCATGGTAATTGTCGTAAGTGCACTTAATCATTGTCTTCCCAAGTCAAAGATCATCGACCTCCTTGTACTCGTTTTTACACCTATCCTTGATAATGAAGCGGCTGAGAGTGCTCTGCATGTCAACTTGGGTGTCAATGTTTAGTCATGGCGCTCAGCTGGTCAAGTGCGCAGTATCAACAACCAACTCTCTTCGCCTTTCGGAAAGTCTGGAAAGACAAGACCGGTGGTGATGCTTTCTCGGAACTGAATCGCGCAGAGAGGCTGGAGATGATCGAGTTTTTGATCTGCCTAATGAGTAATACCTCTTACAAATTTACATGTTTCTCAGTGGCTGCCTATTCCATAGCCAAAGCACTGGAGAGTTGCAAAATATACATTAACACTGGAGACAAAGGCTCATGCGAGAGGATCCTTCTTGTCGATTACGCACCGGTTTCCTTTTCACCTGCTCTTGAAGCTGCATCTGAGCAAGGCAAGAGATTGTGTTATCGCACTATGGAGAGTCGAGCTCAAATTGTGTCCTTCCCTTCAAGAGACCCTAAGAGTATGGTGCAAGCAGCTCAAGCAAGCAGGCCGACGACCAATCGAATGGAGTTTCTTTGGGATCTTGGGTTAAAGCAGCGCAAGGCATAACATTTCTTTGTACTGCTGAGTATCCCTATAGCACTAAGAGTGAGGTTCAATTCAGTCTCGGCGAAGACTGGGATCCCGATACTCAAAGGTTCGATAGCTACATCTCCATTATGGCGCAAAAAGCTTTTTCGCGTACCAACCAGAGAATTCTCGAGGGTATTGAAGTTTTAGTGAGCGGGTGCGAAAAAAATGCAAAAGTTTGGCTCGAGACCCATGCAGGTCTTGAATACTTACTCAAGAGTCAAACGGAGGTTCCAGACGGCAACGATGAACTGTTGGAACTGTGGCTTACATATCAAGCTCTTGTATTTGGCTTCTATTACGGACTTTTTGAGTCCTTGGTTTCTCACGAGCTTGTGTCTAACAGCACTGCATACTACTGTGGCCTCTGAGGTCAAGGGAATACAACCTTTCTAGCTGTGTGTCCACAGTTCGGTAACGAGCTCAAGAAGAATCTAACGGTTGGGCGAACACATGTCTTACACATGCTTGCTACAATGTGTGCTAGGCGGAACAAGATCTTTTTATCGGGCCATTCTAGTAACAATCTTCTGGGTGTGCTGGTTCCATCTCTATACCCACGAGAAGCATTCTTCGATCAACCGACAACCCAGAAGATATGGGTCAGTTCTTCATCTTAGACTTGCCTGTGGTTCATCTTGCGCCTAATGAAGACGGTGAGCTTTACGCCGCAGTCGGGCACAGTCTCGAGTACTGAACTTGCGAGATCCGAAAGCGCGTTGTGCAACCAAGGGGCCCAATGAAGAAATGGACTGTTCACTTAAGCATGAGTACAGCATTTTGTGAGGGCAATCACGGGTTAGTCATGGCAGCTCGGTGTGGGGAGCGCCTTGTGGGCTGGTTTAGCCCAACCGCTGCAGACGCTATGTTTTTGAGTGAATCGTACTGTCGCAAAAGGCATGGTGACGAAAGCGAGAGTAACTTCGAGCGGTGTTCTGTTAGCTTTGAGGTTTTTGATGAAGATTGGCAGAAGGGCTGTGCAAAAAGAGGTGCGGGAGATGAAGAGGAAACGGTTGGGCTGGTTCATTCTTTGGGGTGTCCTGCGCTGAGATTTGTGCTGCTGGGTTCTACGGGGAGATTGGGGAAGAGCTGGCTATTGTAACGGATGACGTCGAGGCTGCAGTGGTATTTTCATCGCGAAATCCCCTTGTCTCTTTTTAATTATCGTTACCGATATACAAACAGATTAAACTATAGATATAATAATCATATTATATTTTATTCTATTAAACAACCGTTTCAATTATCTAGCGAAATGCATCCTGTACACCACAACTAATCGGTCTACTTAAAGTCAGCACTTAACTTAACTCCAAAGCAGTGACAGCCTTGGATGGATCTTTTACTTACACATCTGAAAGACTTAACAATAGGCTGGGAAGTCTCATAAGGCTTGCCGCCCTGAACACAAGTCGGGGCGTCGCGCCAGGTAATGCCTAGCTCTGCTCCAACTTCGGATCCTTGGCAGCCAGGCAGGGCATAGAAGAGACAGTTGCCAGCGGCGTAAACTGACTGGGGATTCAGAGCACCAACACAACCCTCATTGTTGGAACTAGAAGTAGACTGGTAGCAGGATGTGTTGGGCATATCTTCGCCGAAGTTGAAACAGCTCTCAGGTACGGGCTGGGTAGAGTAGAGGGTACGTGAGATGCCGTTGCCACTCATCTGGCAGTTGGAATCGCTGTAGGCAATGACTGGTTGACATGGTTAGTTTAGTGCTGGTGGATATGATACATATCACTTACCCGTCCAGTCAGCATCGGCTGTATGGAAAGTAGCCATGGCGGCGATAACAGTAGCGATAGAGAACTGCATATTGAATGACAAGAGGTGAAGTTATATTATGAGTTAGATACTATAATAAAGTGAGAGAGTAAGTTAAGAAAGAAGCCTTTTGATTCATATTTGTGCCTCGTTTTATAAATTGCCAACCGGCTGAAGCATAATGCTATTGAATTACAGTACCCCTTGGTTTGCCCTGTTTGCCAAGCATAATGAAATGGATTGTGCTTACAGCCCACTGTTCCTGAAGGATTCAATCCTTCTACAAGGCGGTGAATTTAGCTCGCGTTAGAACCTCGCCAATATCCGTACATCTGATTGGTTTACCTAGTACTGAAGCTCACAAGTCCCGCCCAGCGTCCAATCAAACCCCGCCATTATACGTCGGAGCTCAGGTCGCTCATTTCCGTACAATCCATAGTGGATTACTCTTATTCCTCAGATGAAGATCCTAAGTTTGTTTGGGAAAGATAGTGAAACACTACTCAGCCTTAAATAGCGGAGCGGGAAACCTCTGCGACTGCTGATTAAGCTGAGAACGATGGCGGATCTCGGCACGCTTGCGATGGTCTGGCGACGACCGCACTAATAGGACTTTGGTGTTGATCGCTGCTCTGATTTGTCACCGCCTGATGACAATACCTGTGAGGTGAAGAATAAAAAGTTTGGTATCTTCAGGTCAAGGCATAGATATCCGCCATAGAATAATATTGTCTAAATAACCCGAGTATTGTATGTGCGATATGAAGCTTCAAATTCTCCGCTTCTACCCGTAAAACAACTCAAGTCCCGAGATGGTACGTATTGTTTTCTACCCATTTATGGGAATGGGACTTCTGTGCAGGGTCCTGCAAGTGCGTAGCATTGCAGATATCCAATATTCGATAAAGAGCAATCGTGGATGCAAGCTCCATGTTCTTAAAGGTATATGATCGTCGTTATGCCGGTAGCTGAAAGGCTACCTAAAGCTGCATGCGCTTTGCCGTTGTGTCAGCAGAGCTCTGCTGCATTGGCTGATTTGTGGTTGTCTGCCATCAGCCCGGTTTCGCCGGAGGGCTTCATTTTGGCTGCTGAAAGGTCATGAGACAAGCCTCCAATGTAACGCTATGTAAGTACTGTACCTCAACATTCGAGTTGAGCATCATCCAGCATGTGCTAGACAACCACTCTGTTGTCAATAATATGCAAATATTTGGATGCAATGGTAGCCACGATTGAGAATCTAGTAGCAAGATTGGTTGTCTTGCGACGAAGAGGCTTGACTGTAAGGACGGAGTTCTCCGGAGTATATTACTAGCTATCGCGAATATGTATGTCCTGTTTTAAAGTCTTGAAATAAACATTATAAATATCGCTTGTGTCTACATCTCATGAAGCAAGGCAACCCTACCATTGATCAATAATTTGCAATCAGATTTATTATACGTTACCTCAATCTCATCTAGAAGCACCAGCAGAATGGTTCATCATCGGAAGCATAAGACACCGGTGTGTCAGCCTCAGTAAGACTACTATTTGTTGCTTCAAGGATTACTATTGACATTCACCAGGGTTGTCTCCGTCGCGACTGATCCGGCGGTCGAGGAAGTCTTGTTCGAGTGCTTCATGCCTACTGAACATCCTGCTATACCTCGCGTCACAAAGCCGTTGCCATTTAGTAGCAGCGTCACTGAGAACTTGGCCTGGGCTGTCGCATTCATCGACCGTGCTGGTCACCTGACTGAGGTAGGCTATAGTTTTCAGATACAACAGTCAACTGAACAGTAGTGGCTTACTTGATGCAGGACTATGAGCTCATTGAGAAGCGTCTCCATGCTGCCATCGATACCATCGGGAACGATGCGATTGAGATGACACTTCTTCGTCGACAACTTCACGACCAGTCTCACGAGGTTGGACAACTCGAGTCGACAGTTTCTGGATATGTCAAGACCCAACAAGAGTTGGAGCAACGACTTGCAAGTACCCGAGCGACTGCTATCAGGACAGAGAGGGACTTGGCAAGTAAATTTCGCATTACCGAGAGGGCTCTTCAGCAATCCAAGGCAGCTGAAGGACGCCTCAAGAGCAAGCTTGACAAGACCCTTCTTGAAGAACATGAGCGATGGCAACGTGAGGCTGAGCATGATAGAGAGGACCATATGTCTCTCGATGCAGCCCATGATGCCCTCGAGAAGGCTATCCAGGAGAAAGCTGCTTTGCAGTATGATTTGGACACTAAGAGCCAGCAGCTCACTGCCGCGAAGCATGAGTTGAGTGTTGCACAAGAATCCATCGTTAGCTACAAGGCGAACTGTGGTGAGAAGGATTCGCAGATCAACGCTCTCACCCAGCAATTGGCTACTGCAAACAGAACCAGCACTGAAGTTTCTGCAAGTCTTGACAGTATCATAGCTCAACTGACCTCCAAGAACCAAGAGGTAGCTGACCTCACTGAGTCTCTCAATCAGGTCAAGATTAGTCTGACGACCGCCAACCAAACCATTGTCCAGAGAGACAGCACCATCGCTACTCTGGAAGCCAGTCTGGCCGGCGTCCAAGAGGAGAGAGACCAGAAGCTCAAAATCCTCGAAGATCTTCAGCAGTCGACTCAGGCGACACAGAAGGCTCTCCAGGACAAGATCTATGAACTGAGCGCGCATGATCTTGAAGATCACCAGCGAGTTGATGCAGCCAATGAGGCTAAACGTCTTTCCGACGAGTCTATTAAAGATCTTCAAGCCAAAGTGGATGCGGCCAATGCTCATGACGCTGACGTGCAGAAAAGGCTTCAGGTTGAGGAAGAAGCTAAGCGAGCGGCGGAGGCTGAACTTGAGCGAGTCAAGCTTCAGCTTGAAGAGGCTAACAAACCTAGGCTTGCTAATACAGTGGTAAGTTCGGAGTATTACATCGCCAAGACGGAGTGGCTAATGTTTTTTTTAGACTCTCTCCAATCCGATTCCAATTGTTGGCAGCCTCGGCGGGGCGGTTGATGACTTTGACGACATCTACTACCCAATCATCTCCTCGTTCCCTATCACGATCTATGATCACTCCTCCACCAATGTCTTTGTGTCCATCAACGGGCTCCTCAGTCTTGACTCAGGTGATCCGACCTACACTCATCAGCCTCTTCCCTCCCATAGCGGAAGTCTTCCTGCCTATACTCTGCTCCCCTTCTGGTGCGACCTTTTTATCTACAAGGACACGCCTCAGGGTATCTACTACGAGATCACTGGTCAGGCACCGTCGCGCTCCCTTTGTGTCGAGTGGTACGTCTCTCGGTATGGAGACAAGGACCAGTACTACCACTTCCTCGTGATTCTGGAAGAAGCGCGACCTAACATTGTCACATACAAGTATTTCGAGGCTCTGGATGAGGGTGTCGCGTGCACCATTGGTGCTCAGGGACCGAACAGTAAGTCAAATCATCTTGGACCTGACAAACAGAGACTGACTGGAATGACTAGGCGCTCAACAGTGGTCATACAATGAGCCGAAGGCGCTGCCCGGTGTGCAGGTGGTTATTGACACAGGTTCTGGTTCAGTAACTGAGAGTACCTTCCCAGTTACTAAGTGATAATGCTGCAGATGTCATATGGTTTCAGATCATTCGTTTTAGTCGTGTGTAGTTTGATGGAGAAACCGGGTTAACGCGTCGCGATGAGAATATATACGTCATTGGTATGAACACAAGAATGGATCCGATAAATTCGCCTGAAACGTAGACTACTCTGCCGCCTAGCTTCGCCTAACACATGCAATTAAAGATGGCTGGTCAGAGAAGACCGATGTCATCAGAGACATCGCGACGCGTTGAGTGCTAGACTGAAACGCGAGATCCCAGTCACGCGTGGGGTTCCGTTCGACCGAGCGAATCGGACTGCTGGAGACGCTACGCCAAGTGGGGTCCCCGATATCCAGTAAGATCATACAAAGACTAGTACTCACGCACTAACAGCTGTGTCGCTTCATTTGCCGGAATCAAGATAAGGTTGATGTACCTATCTCCAGTTTCTCATATTTGTCAAGCTCACTCAAAAGTTGCAACATTCTCCAAGACACATTCTCGACAAAACAGGCCGACGCAGACATACATTGACAAACAGTAGTAAGAAAATGATCTTACAGTTCTCAGAAATACAGAATCTAATAAGAAGGCACTCTCTATGCTTTTCAACTGTATCTGCATCTGTTGGAGCCTCTATTGTTTAGTTTCTTGTAATTCTTCTTTAGACTTTAGGGTAAGCTGACTAAGAGACGCGTCTATTCTTAGCTTGTGGCTTTCCAGTCCACCCTTTTCCTTTACGGAAGAACAGATCTTGCTATCACCGGTAGCTTCTTATCTTCTTATCACGTCACTTATCGATAAGACTTTCTGCATGGTATCTTACCACATCTGCGAGGGTACTCAGTGCATCTCCATTTAGTGCCTTGCTGCAGAGACGCTGATACAGTGTTAGCATGAAGTCTCACATAGGAATTGGATAGATCAAAACTTGTAGATATGCCGTCGCTAACGAAGACTCTGTCCAGACTCCATAGAGAATGTTCGCCTACATGGTTGCCACTGGCTTAATCGATAGTCATCTTGCGAGGGAGCCCAGACCCAGGACCCAGACCCTTGGGACTCTACTAACTAAATTAGTTCCAAACAAGCGAACAATCGATGCGAACAATTAATTGAGTCACATGCGATTCTTTATTTCCCATGCTCATCACTTGTCAATTACCCACATCACTCGTCGTTGCAGCTTTAGTGTAAACCGTATGCAGCACTGAAAGCTGAGACCTTCCACAGCGTCAATGAGGGGTCGATCCCTGCTCTGCCGGCCGGCCACAGCGAAGAGTAATCGTTCCAAAAGGGGACCCGACGCTGCCGATCCAGGCTGATTTTGACATTCCCTTCAGACATGCTTTTTCTTCAATCACCTGAACACTTCGCTTCGATACGCGACAATAATGGTTCAAGCCCCGAGAGCTAGATCCGTGACATTGGACCACAATTGTCCAATCAATTCTTCCTTTCCCAGGGATCCAAGCATTCCCGCCCAATAACTCAATTCTCGTCCACGATAGATTCGACTTCTTGTCTCAGCTCTTTGTAACTGTACAGTAGCGCAGCCAGCCACATGGGCCGATACGGAACGTGGAATTACTCTTTTGGGACAACCTTTTGGTGATGAGGCTTGCATGAAATATCAGTAGTCTGAACGGTTTGGGTGGTGTCAGAAATACACTGCCCGAAACACGCTGTAAGATGATGGATAATTTTGGAATCCACACTCGCTGAGCTCTGGGTAGGGACGGTCTAGGCCGCGTGTCTAAAATGGTGTTCCCGCGAACCGCTGGAATTCCGGGGTTGGATCGCCCGGAACTATTGAAGCCTCGTTCCCAATGGGGAAGTGAGAAACGGTAGCTCAGTTGCTCAGCTTCCACCCTTGCTTGAACTTCAGCTCAGCCACGGCATCGGGATTGGTATGTGTGTGCCTCATCACAGCCAGCCTAGAAAAGTTACCTCAATTGACATGTCTGACAAAATGATTTGGTCACTCTCGGCACTCTTTTAACAGCTTTTAGGATACTTCTTTATTGTACACTAAGCTCAGCTCTCAGACCCTTTGCCATCCTCTACCCAATTAGCAACGCACATTCTGGACCTTCGGGACGCTGAGGCTACACGGCATGAATTGCTTTTGATCCAAGACCAGTTCTGTCTAGACTTTGAGGGGTTGCATCGAGACTAGCAATGGGATGGCGAACCCCGAATTTGGCTGGCTGGCGTTTGAGGGGTAGCTCCGAAGGTATTTCAGCTGCGGTAGAGGGCTTTCTTGGTGTTGAGTAGGAAGCAGATATATAATGCCCTTGTGCAGCCTGTAAGACTGTCTCTCGCACACGCTGTAGGGCTCTTTGTCCATGTATCACCATCTTACACATTTTTAATTGAGCATGTTGGGTTTGAAGAAAACTTTTGACAGTACGTCCACTTGACTCAAGCCTTATTCCCATCTCCGCTGACAACTCACACACAGTCAGACGGAAACGCAAGAGCTCGTCATCTTCTTTACAAACACAAGAAAGTTCCTCTTCACGCGGAACAATGGAGTCCGTTCGCAATGGCATCAAGCAGTCCATTGCCGGTATCGGCAAGGATAAGCACCACAAGGATATCGCGGTAAGCGTCAGTGAGATGGAGATCTCAGATGGTGAGAGCGAGAGCACCACCGTCGCTTCCAACCAGACTTCGCAAGATGATGTCGATGCGAAGAGCAGTTTGACTATCACAGCTACCAACGGTTCTGCTTCCAAGTTAACTGTCATTACTAAGCTCCATGAATTTGAGCGATTGACCAAGGTGACGCGGACTGTCAAGAAATACATTCTCCGATTCGAAGACTATGATGAGGACTTCGTCAATGAGATGGATATCCGAGGATATCTTCAGTACATCTCTGATGAACGTCTCATTCACATGCCTCGTCGAGGCAGCGAGTGGGACCGTGTCCTCAGCACTGCTCAGTTCTTTGGTCTTCAGATCACCAACTTCGCCAGCAAGATTGAGGCTTTCGCCTCTGGCGCCCACTCTTCGGCATCTGCTGCCCTCGCCAGTTGCCAAGTTCTACTTGAGGTATGCCTCCTCCCCAATTATCCTCTCGTCGTATCATCATGTTCAGTACTGACTTCTACAGATTGGTCACAGTCAAGCCAAGGCCCTCGTGCCCACCTTCATCGCCCTCTACGAGCTAGCCATGCTCCTCTCCACCGTCTCTCGTATCCGCGACCTCGAGTACATGTCTACCTCCATCAAGGAGTCCGCAGCCCACATCCTCTGCGAACTCGTCCACCTCATCGGTCGCATCGCGAGCCACTACAAGCAGAAGATTGACAGTCTTCGAAGTGGAGACAGCGTCACCATCAGCTTCGATGCGGCCTTTGGCCAATACATCGACTCTATCTGGAAGGCCAAGGACGATCTATGCGATCGTGTTTGGCGCTACAGCCTTGGCCACAACTCCTTCTCCATCAGCCTCAAGTCTGTTCGTCAGCGCCTCCAACCCTCTGCTGCCTCATCGGTCAGAAACACTCTTTACGACGAGGTCTACGAGCACCTTGATCGATCTGAGGATACCTGCTACTGGATCAAGAGCCAATTGACCAGCTTCCTCAACAGCAAGGACAAGTCTCTCAACCTTTGGGGTGAAGCTGGTGTCGGTAAGAGTGTTTTGGCTGAGTGGGTTGAAGAGAGACTCGCGCGTCCTCTCGACTACAAGTCATACACTGTTCTTTCCTACAACTTCCCTTGGGACTCTCCCAAGGAGGCGACGTCGCTGGCTTGCATCAAGAGCTTCGTCTTCCAACTTCTTGAGCGAAGCGTCGGTGACGTCGAGCTTTACCAGCGTCTTGTTCAGGCTTTTGAGGTCTACTCCAAGACCCATGATGCTGGCAAGCTTGAGACCACTCTCTGGGATACCCTCCGCACGGGTATGCGCGCCGCTGAGAGTTCAGGCTCACGCTTCGTCCTGCTGACTGATGGCTGCGACGAGATGGTCGGCGGTTCCAAGAGCGCCGTCGGCTTCCACAAGCTCCTCTCGGAATGCATCGCTGACCTTCGACGAACTCGTGTCATCACCTTCTCACGAAGACTCGATGGTCTCAAGGATTGCAGCAAGATCTACCAGATCAAGCAGCAGCAGGTTCAAGAAGACATTCGCTCTCACCTCAAGCAGACTCTATCCAAGTCCAGTCACTTCCAAGATGTTCAGCATCGCGACCGCGAGCAGATCGTCACTGACCTTGTCGCCAAGTCCAAGGGCAGCTTCCTCTGGGCCTTCTACGCTGGCCGTCTCTTGATTCGCGAGCAGTCTTGTGACAGCTTCCTCGCGAAGGTCAAGAGCCTCAGCGCTGATGTGAATGACATCCTTCGTACTGCTGTGGACAAGTTGGACTCGAAGCAGGACCAGACTGCGAAGCACCTCCTCTCTTTCATGCTTGTCACCAACACTCCCTTCTCTGTCCAAGAGATTGCAGAACTCCTCTCCACCGACCTGCAGAAGCGATGCATGCTTCCTACCCCTTCGAACGTCTCCAAGTTCGTGACGGAGAAGTGCAGTGACTTCCTCATCATTCGAGGTGGCCGTCTCCACTTCCGCAACGCTGTTGTCCAGGCTTACTTCAAGGGTCTGCTCGGCAAGTCTCTTCTTTCTGAGAAGGAGGCTCACTCCCAGCTGACTCTGCGCATGCTTCTCTATGCCCGATTGAACCTTGACGATGACCAAGAGCTCCTTACTGATGAGCTCGATGACTCTGTTGTTGAGATCATCATGACCCGACATCATCTCATGGGCTATGTCATGCGCAACTGGGTGGTCCACTTCCGACATGCAGGCTTTGTTGCCTCAGACGGGAAGATCGCCTTGCCTCAAGGCTTCCGCGATATCTTCCCCGAGTCTGTCATGTTCACTCTCCTTGAGCGACCTTGCTGGGGCAGACACGACGTCCGCCAGGAGACCATCGAGCTCCACGAGCTTACCCTCCGCATTCGCGAATCTTGCTTTGGTGAGAAGCATGTCTCTGTCCTCCAGAGTCTCATCGCTCTTGGTCACATCCATGTCAAGTTCTCCACCTCTTCTGATGCCCATGCCTGTGGCGCGCGTTACTACTACCGCGCTGCCAAGCTGGGCGAGGTTGTCCTGTCCAAGACTAGCGTCTTTGTTAGCTCATGCACTCACCTCTTCCTTACTTGGACTGAGACTATCGTTGTCACCAAGCGCACTGAGATCGTGACCTGCAGGGAGGAGATGATTCGTGTCTGGATTGAGATCTGCAAGCACAAGCACGGTCGATCTAGTGACGAGGTCATCTGCTGGTACGAGAAGCTTGCCAAGCTCTACATTAGCATTCATGAGGAGTGGCGAGCTACTGTCGTCTACAAGGAGCTCTACGAGATCATTGTCATTCGCTTTGGCAAGAAGTCTCCCGAAGCTGGTCGCATTGGCGCCTTCTTCGGCACTCTTGACATTGTCCTGAAGGGTGAGGAGGCTGAGCGAGGTATCTGTGAGATGGAAGAGTTCATCTTTGAGACCACCGAAGAACTCGACATCCACTCTCACCTCTGCATCGCCATGATGATCAAGCTCGCCTGGTCTTACCACGCCTGTGGCAAGTTCTACCTGGCCGAGCGTCTCTTCATCAGCATCTGGCGTCGCATCTCGATCACCTGTCGCCTCAATGCCAGCATTGAAGTGCACATCTCCAAGATCCAGATTGCTCTCGAGTACTGCAAATACCTGAAAACGGTCCACCGCCATGAGGAAGCTACCACCATCCTCATTTGTCTTTGGGCCGAGTATGAGCATTACAAGTGCGATACCGAGACTCTCGTCATCTGGATCCGAGAACTCGGAGTGACCTGCAGAACCTTTGGTCTTCTAGAGATCACCGTCTTTATCTTGACTAAGGTATGGGGCTGGTTCAAGGGTTGTGGTAAGGGCGATGATGAAGAGGCTCGCAAGACTACTATTCTCATCACTGAGGTTGTCGAGGAGGTCACTGAGACCACGACTACTACCAAGACAACTACTACCACCACCACTGAGGTGACTGAGACAGTCGTCAA
Organism: Fusarium luffae; assembly: GCA_013184325.1. Taxonomy (NCBI): domain Eukaryota; kingdom Fungi; phylum Ascomycota; class Sordariomycetes; order Hypocreales; family Nectriaceae; genus Fusarium; species Fusarium luffae. The sequence goes on from JABCJV010000373.1 coordinate 50,662, forward strand.
GGAGATCTACGAGACTCACTACACTCGTTGCAAGAAGTCTGGCTTTGATCATGCCTTCTACTCAGCTTGCATGGCTCTCATCGGTATCTACTTCGAGCATCACCGCTGGTCGGAGGCTGAAGTTGTCATCAAGCGCACTCTCGAGATCACCTGGAAGGCCATCTTGAGCACTGATGTGAGCATCACTCTCTCCGAGCATTCTATTCGAGAATGCGTCCATGTCGCTCGTCGTCTCGCCAAGTGCTACCATCACCAGGGTCACTTTGAGAAGGCTGAGTTCATTTACCTTCGCATCTACCGTGCTTGCTTGACCTCTTGTGGTCTTGAGGATGAGTTGCTTTGTGACTCTCTTACCGTTCTCATTGAGTTCTACGAGGAACATCATCGACATGAGAAGGTGATTGAGATCTACATTGAGATCCTTGAGCGATACAAGAAGCATCTTGGTCATACCCACCGCTTAACTATCAGAACCTTGTATCAGCTGGCTCACCACTGCAAGATAATTGGTCACAAGGATGTGTACAAGTATTATCTTGAGATCGTCACCGTCTTGAACAAGGGTATCAAGCACTGTCATCACGATGCCTTCGAGGCTGGCCTCTTCCTTTGCCGTCACTACCACGGCCGTGCCATGTGGGTTGAGCTCCGTGAACTTTGTGCATTCATGTGGGAGACTGTCTGTCACCACCATGGAGAGCACAAGTGGTCTGAGGAGATCATCTGTGAGATCTACGAGAAGTACACCTACGTTCTCGAGGTTCACATCAAGGTTGAGTTTTCTGTCCTCTACAAGATCTCTGTCGAGTACAAGGAGGTTATCCAGAGAACCTGCGGTGGGGAGTCCCATGCTTACATCTTGGCTTTGATTGCGTTCGCTAAGATGTGTGAGAAGCATGAGAAGCATGTCCACGAGTCTGTCACTGTCTATGAGGAGGTAATCAAACGGATCACCACCACCAAGACAACTACGACTACTGTGACCGAGACTACTATCAATACCGTCAAGAAGCGCCTTTCCAAGCTGTATGTCACCATCATCACGACTGGCGGCAAGAAGGAGGGTCATCCACATGTTCCCATCGACCGTGCCATCCAGATCTGCATTGAGACCTACGAACATCTCAAGATCACTCTTGGATACTGGCATGAGGAGACCTTGAAGCAGCTTGAGTACGTCATTACCTTGTACCACACCTGCAACACCAAGGAGTACCACGTCAAGATGATAAAGCTTCTCGAGCTTCACATCACTCAAGTCATCACGACTTGCAAGGCCACCACGGTTCTTTTCAAGGTTGCAATCACCATGGCTTCTATTTATGTCAAGGTCAACCTTGTGCAGCAGGGCTACGAAGTCCTCCGTCAGCTTCGCCACCTGGTAATCTTCCGAGGTTCGATCCCTTGCAACGATCTTACCATCAAGCTTGACGTCCACCTGAGCAAGCATGTCTTTGTCTTCCTTAGCGCCTTCGAGCATGGTCTGTGCCCCAGCGACTGCGCCACAACCTACTCCGAGATCATGGCCACCATTATCTATGAGTCAATCCTTTACGAGGAGTACTCTCGTGTTTTGGAACGCGAGACCGAGCTTGAAGTCATTCTAGAATGTGGTGCCAAGCTTCGTGGCTTCTGGGTTGAGCACAAGCGCTCCCAGCTTCTTCTTGTTCTGGACAAGAGGCTCTTCCAGCTCTTCAAGAACAAGTATGCATCATACTTCAAGGATGTGGCTGATGAGCACCTTCGTGTCTTCTATCTCGCTATTCTTTGCGAGCTTGGAAAGGATCGTGGTGCTACTCAGATTGACTTCCCTCTTCTCGCTGTCAAGGCTGGTAGCGCCCGGGTTAAGGAGCTTCTCCAGGCCAAGGACTGGCATTGCGCAGAAGAGCTCGGCCACTGTGTCTTCCACTTTGCTCAAGCTCAGAAGCTGTATCACCGCCAGAACTGTATTCAGTACGGCTACAAGCTGGCTGAGTACTTGGCGGGCATTGATGTACCTCACCCAGCCGACGCTAAGGAGGAGAAGATCAGAAACGCTACGCTGGCCACTTCACGTGAGATCATGACCGAGGTCCTTGCTGCTTTCAAGCAGGCCAACATTGACTACCTCTGCTTGCGCTTCGAAGATATCTCTGGTCTTGTCAGACTTCTTGGAGCTCAGAGGAACTGGGATGAGCTTGAACGTCTGCTCCATCGTCTCTGGAATGCACGCGAGAGGCTGCAGAAGGCTGGATGGTCTTCAACGGCTGTCTTGGACATCGGAAAGAAGCTTGTCCACGCCCAGTATGCTCGCAAGGACGTGATCTGCGCCATCGAGACAGCCGAGTTGATCTGCTACAACCTTCGTCGCAGTCGCGGCCGCCTTGATGTGGAGACTCTCGAATTCTCCCGCCTTCTCGCTTCCCTGTATGCCGACAGCGGTCGGAAGGCTAGTGCTATGTCGATCCACGAGACCATTCTACGCGACATGATCTCATGCAGTAGCGGCAATGAGTTTGGTGAAGCTTATCCTGATCGTCAACGCTTCATCTCCGAGGCGCGGACTCACCTTGAACTTCTCAAGGCTGCGCACCATCAGATGCAAGGCTGGACTAAGGCACCTGATGAGTTCAAGGATGTCCATTCTCAGCTGAACAGTGGTTTGAGCTTGGACCTACCTACCTTTGATAAGTGGTGTGCTGGTGCTGTGGATAAGAGCATCCAAGGGGGAGGAAAGTATGTTGCGCCAGGGCAGTGGAAGCTTAACGGTGGTGTGAAGACCTCCGTACCTCGCAGGAGGATCATCCGTGAAAGGCCGAACGGCCGATTGGATGTGCTGCATACTGCGAGACAATGGTGGTTGGTGTGCTAAGGGGTGCATGATGCGTGCATGATCTGTTAACAATGGCGGCAAACTAGCGCAAATCTGTTGTAACCAACACTTTCTTTTGTCTTTGTCTTACTTTCGGTTATGGCTTGTATTACGGAGTTCTGATAAGTTAGTTATCTTAATTGTTTTCATCTATTATAATCAGATGACGTCTGTCTCGTATCAGTCCGCTTGATCCGGATCAGGCGTTATATTTTATGTCACTCCTTGACTCCCGTTGCAAGTGACAGATGCGCGAGCTTAGATGGGCTTAAGTCCGAAGCTAAGACGGAATAATGGTTCCGAAGATCATGGGTTTTAATTGATCTCGATACCACCGACTGGGTTACTGGGTCGAAACGTTGAAGAGCCTCACGCCACATTTCAATAGTTTAAGTGTTAGGCGCCTCGCTACCAATAATGCGTTACGGATCCGCGAATAACAGGGAAAAACAAAGAAAACACTCATGTGAATCTTCCGAATTGCATCATGCGTCATCAATTTGTTATCTTTAGATTATTTCCAGATCGCCCAAAGTTGAACAAAGCAGTATGACTGTAATAACTATAAAGATGTAACAATTTTGCTGTTATGCCTCGGAATCGATAAGCTTGCAAATCATTCTTTAACTCTTATTTCTAAGCAATCATGGTTCTCAAAGCAGTTATTCTCGCCGGTCTTTTGGTCGTGAGTGGCGATGCATCTGTCTTGCCTCGAGCAAACTACTGGCACGGATTCTCGAAAATTGAGAGTGTTTTCTCCTTGTTAGTAACTCTGATTCTTTTCGAGTGAGACTTGTCTTAACCTTTTGATAGTGGTGACTCCTGGACCAGGACTGGGTTTGAAACTTCTGGTACTCAGCCTTCAAAGAACAATCGACTGGGTAATCCGTCCTACCCAGGCAAGACCAGTTCCAATGGGCCTAACTGGATCGACTACCTGACAACTACCTATAACAAATCCCCCTTCCTGACCTACAACTTGGCCTACAGTGGAGCTGTTGTTGATACAGATATCATTCGAAACAATAACAACGACTTAGTCCGACAGGTTCAAGAGAAGTTTCTTCCCAACTACAAACGCGACAAGAAATTCGCTGCGTCCACTTCTCTCTTTGCAATCTTTATGGGAATCAACGATGTCATGAAGGGAGACTTATACAACAAGCCAGATACTCTTGACAAGATCTTCAAGACCTACAGTGCACAGATCGCTGCACTTTACAAGGCCGGTGCCAGAAACTTCCTCCTGTTAACCCTGCCACCTCTTGAACGCGCCCCAAGAGTGACCAAGAAGTCTGACAGCGCAACACGAATTCCTCGAATTGCAAAGGCAGTATCTGAATGGAACAAGCGTGTCAGATCTTTACAGTCAAGCATCCAGAAGAATTATTCCAAATCGACAGTCTTTGTCTATGACACCTATCCTCTGATGAATAATGTTATGAACAAGCCCTCGTCTTACAGCGAGACCAAAATCTACAGAGATACTGACAGCTATTGCTCTGCTTACACCAAGTGAGTATCACACGAACCTCTAGAAGGCAACATACTAATGTGAGACAGGGGAACTGAGAAGCCTGACTCAAAGTCAAGCTCGTGCAAGTACGCTGCTAACCAGTACTTGTGGCTGAATGACCTGCACCCCACTGATCCCTTCCACAAGCTATTGGCCAAGGACATTAGCAGCTTCTTGCAGAAGCAGAAGTAAGGAGAGCAGGAAAGTTGGGTTGATCTTTTGGGCTTGGGTTGTGGAATGTTGGCGTTCTATCAATTGTTGTCTTCTAATAATGCTGGAGGAATTTGGTCTCGTGGAGGGATTGATTGAATACTCCTTTTTTATGTTTTTATTTCCTATGTCAGATTGAACAACAAATTGGATAACTCATATGTTAGTGCACGAATGATTGAGGCCTTAAAGCACGTCAGGCCGTATCGGGGAAATTCCGCGTGCGGCTGAGAAGGGTGCCCTGCCAAGGAATAAATCAGCCTAACAATTCGCCATGTGGTCTAAACCAGCCTTCTAACTGGTGCCATCCACCAACGCTGCCATTCAGCTCAGCTGGAACTGTCATGCATGCGCCGTAAAGCCATTAGCGCGGAATGTTGCGAGAATAACTTTAAAAACGAACACTTTCCCCTTGTGATCTCGATCCTGCATACTGCAGTGACATACTCGAGCGATCGAAATGGAACAACATCAACTAAACGCCTGCCACCATGCAGGAGAGACGAGGTCATCCGGCGTATGGTGGACGAAAATAAGTCTGCGTCTTTTGTCTATTCTGCTTAGCGTTGCCACGATTGGTGTTTCTGCCTTTTATGCGAAAAATTGGACAATTGGCGCCCTCATCATGCTCGGTCCGCCAGTAAGTTGACTTAATGATAAAGTGTCCTGTCTGACTAGGCGCTTATCGTTTTACAGACTGGTGTGGCAGTACTGTGGGATCTGGTCGAAGTATTATATCTCATAATACATACCAAGAGTGATGGCATCCATCCCAACGCCTGCATTATCATTGACCTCATTTTATTTATTGCGCTGGCCGCTATGTCGAGCGTCATCGCCTTTACAGCTGCAACACTCCACGACTCAGGATGGTACTTTGCCTTCTTCCAGAGCGAACAAGGTGTGGAATACCTCCGCATTGCTACAGGCTTCGGGTTCATGACAGCGTACGTGAAGTGAACCCGCGCACTTTGAAACGGTGCTTACTACGACCAATTGACTGACCACCATTTAGTGTTGTGCATTTGGTGATGATAGTGGTGGCGTGGCGAGAGTTGAAGAAGCAACCCTCCAGTAACCGGAACGGCCCGCAGATCATTTATGTTGAAAGAGGTCAATACCCACCAGCCGCTTCCTCCGAGGCCGATCCACCACCTGCGTATTCAAAAGTCTCACAACCGGGTGAATCACAGAAACCTTAACTGCAGACAGTTGGTTATCGAACATGGGTGTATTGAACGATACATGACTTGATATGACGGCACACTGTACGACTTGATGACTGGCCTTCAAAAATAGAATGTTGTCTCATCTTCTGTTCCTCAGTGTATTTTCCGTGCTCAATACATCGCAATGGCCAGAATTCTGATTTTGTAAACTCTACTTTAACCTTATAAAAAACAGTGACACGAGCAGAAGCCTGTGTTTCGAGTGAGGCGGTAGTAAATCGTGGATACAGCCAACTTGATAAGAGGCAGTACGCCGATAAAAAAAAACCCAATGATATTCCCGACGGTAATTGCAACGGTATCATGAACCAGCCCGATTGCCCGACGGGATACCCCATAATGTGGATTAAACGAAAACTCAACGAAGGGGATAACCTGGAATACGGGAACCTTAATTGAGAGTGATACTTTTTGGTATTATTATCCCGCTTTTATCCCGTTAAGCCCCGCAGGGCTATCAAGCGTTAGCACCAGGGTCGTGCGTTTTGACTTCCATAAACAGCCCCCCTCAGCACGAGACAATTTATCCACTGGTTGATTTGAGTTCAGCTATGACACGAGGCCCTGTCGATGGAGAAGCGTATAAGAGTTTATGAGATAAAGGCCGTGAACACCATGTCAGCTGTTTCTTAGCTGTGTAAGCTTTATCTCTTCTCGGTATATTGCAATAGTCCGGCGCAGGGGTTATCCCATCTTAATATCCAATCGATTCCCAATCTCCATCTAGCCTTACGTGTACTAATGAAGGTTAAGTTTTGTCTAAGCCCAATACAGCGTCTTTAAGCGAGGTTATTTCAAGATGCAACTGTCCGCGTAATCCCCGCCGGGTTGAACCCAACCGAAGGCCTGATGCCCAGCAGAATCCCACGTAAGCAGATGAACATGATGACACTCTCTTGTCCAATAGACCCAGTAAGCGCTTCGCTTATGGGTAATGCGAAGCTACGGCTCGAATGTACCTGTCAGCCATACTAATAGACTTTCTTATTACAACCCTATAATCTCCACGTTCGCTTACAGATGGCTAATAATATACCACAGAGAATCTTGGAAGATCAGTGCAATTAAAGGATGTTGTTGGTTTCTTTAAGCCCGCTTTTGCGAATATCCTCTATTGATCTGTTGTAACAGATCGAAAGTCTAATTATGCTTCCACTGAACCCTCTAATAACTCGATGCTTTTGTGGTCCACAATCGCTGTGCAATGTCTTTCCGTCATAGCATCAATTATCTCACGACTTCGCACCATCGGCCCGGCTACAGCCCACGCAAACCCATAAAATGCCTGTCTTCGATATTCGCCCCAGATATCTTCCAAAATAACCTCGGGTCCTCCTTCGCCACGTAAAGCCTCCAGATAAACCTGTAGAAGCTCCTTCTCGTGGCGTCGTCGTTCATCAATTGATAATGCGCCGATGATAAAGTAGGACACATCGGTCATAGCTGATCCAGGATGGATGACCTGCCAGTCAAGAAATCCAGGTTCTCCAGTTGGTGAGATGAATGTGTTACCGATATGCGCAAAGCCATGAATGAGGCAGTTCATCTTGGTCTCGGAAGCCCAAAAGGTTTCGAATGCTGCCATAATGCGCTCTTGGTCTTCCAGGTGCACTGGTACAGGTGGTCTCGTGTCTGGATCGAAGCGCTTATCCCATTGCTCTGGACTTAATAGACCTTTCAAAGCATCTTCCATGGATAATGCCTTACTGAGAGATGGAAGATTCTCGCCTTTGATACCCCAGGTACCGGCATGCAGCGCCGCTAATTGCTTGACACCCGCCTTGACTCGACTGACTGGCCATGTCTCTAAAGGGTTTCCAAACGTGAATCCTTGTGCCGTCAGGTCTTCGAAAACCACAATCCCTTGTCCACGGACAGTATCGGTGCCAGCGTATATTGCGCTTGGGAGAGACATAGTTAACTTGGGTGCCAGATAGTAATAAAATTCGGCCTCCAATCGATAAACGGCCAACATGAAGTGCAAAGTCGATTTAACGGCCGGGTTCAGTCCACCTTTGACGCACACTCTCTTGGTGGTATCGTCGTCGAAAGTCAACTTGACTAAGGCCTTGGACGCTGTTCCATGAATAGTCTCAACGATGGCGACCTCCTTGACCTCTCTCTCAAGAATCTTGGTGAACCATGAGGCGGTGAGATCCTTTAATTTGATGGGTAGCGGGTCGCTTGATTCCATGGCGCCTCTGGCGTTCGGGGTTGAGTTGTTCATTATAGTTGGTGAGCCAGTGAATTCGCGATAGCCACTCGTTGTGATCGTTATTGAGTAATGTAAATGTGAGAATTTGTAGAACGAACAAGACAGAAAATGAAGGTAAGCATGGATTATTATATATCTACTCGGCGCAGTATTTTATCCTGGTTGTAGGAGCAATTCCTTGCTCTTCTCTGCAGGGTATACTACTAGACCTGAACTCTAAAGTGCTTGCATGGATCATAGGCGAGCGTGAAGTTAAATCCGAAACCCCTGGTAGGTCGATTTATAATCTATTGCCGATGCAGTATGCATGCTACGGATCCATGATGTGAAGTTTTGGAAAATCCAAGTTCCAATTACTGTAGGTATCCGCGGACCCCGTTGAATGGGATCTTTGAACATGAACTGCATATTTGAGACGGGAGTCCTTGCACACGGCAGAAATGGACCTATCAACGAAGATTTGGCGGCTTCTGTAACGCGTGCCTAGGCATCAATCAATGCTACTACACAACTATTCAGTGAAGAACTGAGTTGGGCAATACGACTGGGGTAGTATTTATCTGGAGCTTGTGACGCCAAAATAAAGTAGCGGAGTCGCCGTTCTAAGCCGGTGTAAGCTGCCTGAGTTAATAGTTCAAGCATGTTCCCGCGGGACCTACCCTGGCATCAGGTACGGATATTCTCGGCCCATTCCCGTCGCGTCCAAATTCGGGACCTTTCTCCGATGACTTCGGCTCCGACACACCGAGTAGATCAGCGATAACTAACCCACTTACCGTATCGTCGAACGAAGGGCGCCAACGGCGGCGTTCAGAAAGGAATGAGTCACAGCAATTGTGTATTTAATCCTTCTTCTCATTGAAATGCGGGTAAATATCTGTTTGTCTTTCATCTTGCCAAAAACTCAAACTTCAGAGTCACTGCATCATACCGTCGCGATGACAGCTACATCCGTTAAATCGAAGTGCAAGTCACTGTCCTGGACAAAAGACTCATTCTTTATATCTACCGATTCAAGCTTATTCCCCATTTCGCGACTCACAGAAATCTTCGACTCAGCCGACTTTTACTGGGCAAGAGCTTTATCGCCGGAGGCCTTCCGAGAAGCATTGGATAACTCACTTTCCTTCGGTGTATACAAACAGACTGAAAACGCCAATAAGTCATCGGAAAACAAACTCGTTGGCATCGCTAGATGTGTTACGGACTTTGTCACGTTCGCGTATCTCACTGATGTCTGGGTTGATCCTGCTCTCCAAGGAAAGGGATTGGGAAGCTGGTTGATTCGCTGCATCCATGAGGTTTTGGACAGCTTGCCAGATTTACGCAGAACAATGCTATTGACGGGAGATTGGGAACGCTCTGTTCCGTTCTATGAGAAGTTGCTCGATGCGAAGTTGATAGAGACTAAGAGAGGGGAAGGACTTGCTGTTATGGAGAGTAAAGGAAGAGGCCACCCGAGTTATGGCAAGCCTGGTACTGGTTATAACTAATCTTGGGTGGAATGAAGGGGATCGTATGAAAACGTAATGTAATTAGAGTTGAATAGAACCTAGAATATCTATGCAGACTGGAGTCTGGTGCCGGACGTGGGAGCCCGTTCTATCTTCTAATACAGAGTACCGTCGCTGATAACCAGGATGGGGCTACACTTTGTGTCAGGCCTATGCTCAGCAGCCAACTCACGTCCAGACTTCCAACTTCCAGCCTCCAGCATCTGAAGAAGACTCAACTCTACCCCACGAGGCTGGTACCTGCTCTGGAGTATCTGATGCAACTCGTCTAACAATGCGACGGTCATAGCTCGCCATTCGACAACGACATCGGAGGAAGCGTCAAACTGAGGGAGCTCTTGGCCCGAGCTTACTTTTCCGGCTTTAAGATCATCTGGCTTGAGCTTGAGGACTCCGAGGTCGACGAAGACACCACCGTTGCGATACTCAGGTAAGCCGGTTCCGAGTTCCATCTTCTCCCAAGTATAACCCATCTGTCGTTCGAAGATCACAGATAAGGAATAGGCGAGCCATTGAGTAAGCTTGTGGAAAGGCTGGATTCTGCTTCTCTCCTGCTTATCACCCTGCTCATCCGCAACTTCGGCGAGAACTTCAAGAGGCCATGCATCGCCGATCGGCTGGCCATTAAAGACCGTTCTGTTCCCTGGCCAAGATGGGATCAAGAGGGTTTGTAAACAAGACCAAAGCTGCTCATAGTTTAAAGTCTTGGAGCCTGAAGCTTTGGTGACGAGGTAATCTGTAGACTAGCGGTGAGCAGGTGATCTTCAATGCAGGTGACAAACATGATAGGTACTGACCAACCAGATTGCCTGGACGCCCAGAATGTCCGAACATTTCTGGGTTTTTGAGTAGCGACGATCCAACAGCTTGAAGAAGCTGGACTCGTGATGAAACGCCGACCATGGGGTTTTCAGCAGATACCTGGAAGTGGTTCTTAAAGTCTGGCTCTTTTAGTTGAACCAGTCCCTTTCCTGTACCACAGTATTAGCCTCGGAATCTTCACTCACTGGAATTATACATACCGTCTACTCTGTTCTTCACTGAACTGTCAGAGCTGAAAGCGCCAGCCTTGAACATGTGCAGCGAGGCGACGGCGATACCCTCACTTCGGACAACTTCGTGACCAGAGCCAGGCTCTTTAAAACGCCAGACATCACCCGCGCCTGCATCCAAAAGGACGGAAACAAAGAATAAATCCACCAGGCGTCGCGTAATCTCAGTCTTATCGACTTCGGCTTCACCGGTCCATTCTTTGATCAAAGAGTCGACACGGGGAACGCCGCCAACCTCAAAATGCTGCCATCGGCCATGAGGAGGAATTGTGTCGTATTTGTCGGGCCCAAAATCACGCTGGAAATCATTGTCAGCTTGTGAGTGTTCGTATGGCGGTATTTGTTACTTACGTCGATGACTTTGGATACGTAATCAGCAACTTCGCCCATGCGGCTCTCGTCGTAGTCGAAATGCTTCAAGCCGCCCCGCTTCGCTGCCTGAAAGACCTTGGATGCATGGTCTCGAACGGCCTGGAGAGAAAGCAGATAATCTCTATCGCTTGCCATAGTAAAGTCAGGGTAGAAATTGATATATTGAATTGAATGTTGTTTTTGTAAGATATTGCAATAAATCAAGTTACCTTCGGAGGTTTTGTAGATAAGATGATAGATAGCATACGGTGAGAGAAAAGGCGGGGTCCGCCGAACAGCGTGTCAACCAGCTTGTCACACATAACTAGCAAACAACCCCTCATTGCACGACCAATCAATTTGTGGATTTATTATCGTGCTGATTCGGTAGTAAATCTCGTGTTCGTAAATGATAATCATACATTTTGCACGGTCTTGCTGTTACAAGAAGACTTGCGAATCGGCATTTGCTTCATAAATGCATGTCATGATCGGGCTGCCATATACCTTCTTCTTAGGGAATAGCAGACCCAAGTCAGCTTCCGCCTTCGGAGCGATAAGGATCATCATCCATGAGCTTGGCATAAGATTGACCCCGTGACTCACGTACAATAAGATCTGGACTTAGGTAAATGATTTAGGCATTCTATTGTACCCTCATCTTCCTGTCCCAATATTCTGCCGCTAGTTCCTGAGCCTGAGGTTTACATCATGGCTGATATCTCGACCTGTCTTCCTCTGACACGGGACTCCGTTGTCGAGGCGCATCGTCTAATTGAGTCTCATATTCATCGGACTCCAGTGGTAACAAGCAGCTTTATCGATAAACTGGCCTCGACTCCGAGAGATGCCGCCCTCTTTGATGGTCAAGATGTCCCTTCGCAGCCAGCCAACCCTCAGTTCAAACTGCACTTCAAGTGTGAAAACTTCCAGCGTGCGGGTGCTTTCAAAGCACGAGGCGCTTTCCACGCCATCGAGAGACTCAAGCTGGAGCCAGGATGGGCCGAAAATGGTGGCAAAGAGAAGGGTGTTGCTACACACAGCTCAGGTTTGTCTCTTGATCATTGGTTTCAAGTCTGACGGCTGACTCTATCAATGTTAGGCAACCATGCACAAGCGCTTGCTTTGGCAGCTCGCGAGAACGATATGCCTGCTCATGTTGTGATGCCTTCAATCACGATCCCGAGTAAAGTCGCTGCTACTAAAGGCTATGGCGCGAATGTCATCTTCAGTACTTTGACAGACCGTCTTGCTGTGGCCGAGAAGGTCGTGGCCGACACAGGTGCACGACTTGTGCCTCCGTATGATCACCCAGATATTATCCTGGGACAAGGCACTATGGGTCTTGAACTGCAGGAACAGGTCAAAGACCTAGACGGCATTATCACACCTTGCAGCGGTGGTGGAATGCTATCAGGTGTAGCACTCAGCTGCGAAAATACTGGGATCAAAGTCTTCGGAGCTGAACCGTCATTCCAAGGCGCTGATGATGCCAAGCGTGGTATCGAAAAGGGAGAGAGGATAACCTACGTAGACAGTATGTCTATTGCGGACGGTTTACGCTCCTACCTCGGTGTTCATCCTTGGGGTATTCTCTACGGACGGAAGCTTGTTCACGGCATGTACAGCGTGTCGGAGGAAGAGATCAAAGCAGCCATGAAGTTGATACTAGAGAGAATGAAGCTCTTTGTAGAACCCAGTGCTGCTGTGCCGCTTGCTGTGGTTCTGTTCAACGAAGAGTTCCGATCTATGGTTCAGAGAGAAGCAAAGGGTGGTGTTTGGAACTTGGGAATTGTATTGAGTGGTGGTAATACCACGACAGATGGAATAATGAAGCTCTTTTCTGAGCAATAGATATTCTATACAATACGAGAGAATAACAGAATCATTTGACGCCATGCTCATAGCGCATTGCCATGACATAGAGCTCCAGATCCTTCATAGCATCTTGCACCGTCGTCTTGGCCTGCTTTCCCTCGGCAGCCATCTCCCAAAACGCCTTCATCTCTAAAGTGTAGGGATCCTCAAACGACTTTCGAATCGTTGTCTCCTTATAAACCCCACTGTCATTCTCTGTTACATGCATTGTAACGGGAAGACCTTTGATATACGGGGTATCGTACTGTAGCCTGACAGTTTTGTTCGCACTATAAACTTCTAAATGAGCGTCGAATTGTGGAATGTTATGCAATCCGGACTCGTATGAGACTGTAAAATTGTCGTACTTCCAAAGAACACTAGCCACTGGGTCAGCTTGAATCCTAAATACTGCAAGTAGGACCGACTTACTTCCAGAAAGGGAATCCTAGCGAGGTTCCAACTACCCTTTGAGGCATTCCGAGGACTTCTCTCATCAAAGACAGGTCATGAGAGCCAAGAAGACCAAAGATGCGCCACATACGAGATGTCTCTGGTGTTACAGGAACACCACCGCATTCATCCTGTAAAGCGATCTTCATCGCCTCTTCATTTTTCGCTTCCCTATCCTGATTGTCTGCATCAGAAAAGTCTGTAAACTTCTTCGGGAACGTTCCCGACTGATCAACCATGTATGAATTTGGACCAATGATCAGTATTTTGCTCTTTTCAGCAACCTGATATACTAACCTCGCACACGAGCGTACAGTATCTTCTCCATTCCTCCGATCTCACGCACCGCATCCTCAAATGGTGCAGCATAACGTCTCATATATCCAACCATGAGCTTTCCACGACTAGCCTTCTCAGCGGCCTCGACAGCCAGCGCATCTTTCATAGTAAACGCCAGAGGCTTCTCAACAAGAACATGCTTGTCGTTCTTAAGAGCTAGAATAGCGTGAGGAACGTGATACTCGTTTGCGTTGGCTATGATCACAGCGTCGACTTGAGGTGACGAGCAGAGTTCGGCAGCATCTTGTGTTGTTTCCACGGCATTGGTGACTTTTGAAGCGCAGTGCTGTAGGGCATTGGCGGAGATGTCACAAAGGTAAGTGATATTGAACCAATCACTCATATAAGACAGCGTTGGAATATGAACGACTTGTGAAATCTCGCCGCAGCCAATAATGCCGACATTAATAATTCGCTCGGGTTTAGAGACCGACATGGTGATGTAAGGTGAAGAGTGATGCGGTATTGGATTATTGAAAGGAGAGCAGATAGTTACTCGACATATTCAACAGATGCGGGGTGTCATGATATATCTACGAAGGAACTTTATGTCTGCTCTTTCAAACTACTACCATATTACCTGGCTCTTCCGAAGTTTCGGACCAGAGTCTTATTGGCTCTTAGACCACTTCTCTTCCGAAATGGAGTCTCTTTGATTGGCTGAGCAGTGTCCACATATCGGAAGTTTATCGATAGGAAGCAGCAAGATAGTGCACCAGCTAATACCGCTATGCTCCGATGAAATGGGATAGTATATCAAGTCTCAAGAGATCTATATATTACCGATAAATCAGGTACCAGGTATAGATACAAGCCTTGTACCTCCAGAGACTGCCCAATACCGTGGTCCAGTCCTTACATGGTGGATCCTCAAGTCCACCTGCCTTTTTAGACGTTGAAGGATTCAAGTCTTATCGATACAGTGAGGGGAAAGATGGAATTCCTCGATTCAATTGGCTTGCATTCAGACTGCTGATTAATCAGGCCATACTGCCAAGTTACTATTAATATTCTGCTACTGCAGTTCCAGTCGCAGTTATCCCGCCGAGACTGAATCACTTGATCCAGATTCATTTAACACAATACGAAAAAGGACCGATAAACTATGTCTTCTGACACAATAACCTTATTCGACATCCCCACCAAACCGCCCCAGGTTTGTTGGTCGATGAATATCTGGAGAAGTTAGTTCCAGCCAATCGCTTGGGGGATGGAATGTGGATACTGACGCGTCTCAGCGCGTTTGCTTCTCAACTTTAAGGGTCTGGATTACAAGACTGAATGGGTAAGCCAAACACAAGGAACAGTTATCAGTATGTGCTGATTGATGTAGCTGGAGTATCCTCAAATCAAGGAGCGATTAAGCGGGAAGTAAGCTAAGTTCAGCTCAATTACGAGACACTTTAATGACCGACGCGTTTCTAGTGTCTCACCCAATGAACAAGAGCCCGAGTTCACGCTCCCAGCCATCCAGATGCCCGACGGCACCTACGTAATGGACTCTTACAAAATCGTCGACTTCATCGAGGCCAAATATCCTGAGCCCAGCGTCCACCTCAATGACCCAATGCAGTCGCGTCTAAGAGCGTCAATGGTGAAGTTCATGACGCAGATGACACCCATATACGTCCCGGGAGTGGCCAAGAATATTCTTGGCGACAAGAGCATTGACTTTTTCCTCGCCACGCGACAAGAAGACGTTGGCATGCCGCTATATGAATACGGAGAGAAGAACTCACCCGGTGCTTTGGACAGGGCGGAGCCTTTTGCCCGTGAGATTACAGAATTGCTCAAGGAAAATAGCTCTGGGCCTTACTTTTTGGGTGATACTGTTAGTTACACGGATTTTATCTGGGGTGGCATTTTGCTTTTTTTCCAATGCTTGGGCGAAAAAGAATTCCAGGAAGTGCTGGAGAAGACTGGAGACGCCGATGTCCATACAAGGTTTCTCGAAGGACTGAGTGCCTGGACCAAGCGCAACGATTGATGAGCGGTTGTCTTATCTTGCATTCATGCAGCATGCGAAAGAGAAAATGCCCAGAAGTCGGTTTCTTCCGGAGGATGCGTCGCCCGGGGTGAAAGTCTAGCCATTGAGAGCATGCAGGACATTTAACCGTTATTGAACTTACTTTCTTATTCTTGGTGACAGTCTGAGTGGGTTATGATCCCCAGATCTCCTGTAGTGGCAACGTTTTCTCCACGCCAAGTGTATAAAACTTGTCTCAACCCACCAGCGCATGCATGTACTTGGCTGTGTCACTTGTGCATTGGTGCAATCGGGACCCAGCCATGCTGGCAAGGCGAAGCCCTGGATATATGTGAACCGTAAAGGTGGGAATCATGATCATCGAAGCCAAGGCCAAGGCGCTTCGGTATCGCCACACGCCGACGGCCCTCGCCTGCTTTACAATTATTTGCCTTGCGCAGCATCACACCACCATCGCGTTTATGTCTGGAGTTGACAAACCAAGGTGGCGGTGACAGAATGGCGAACAGGTATTTGGGTGAGATTGATCTGGGCTGACCTACCCTAAGCTCAAGATACGAAGTTGGCAATTGGCATCCAAGAATATTGGATTTGTCAAATGCCATAGATATTAGGCTGAATCTTATTCTTAATTGAGCAAATGCCGACCACCCTTGCACAGAGCCGCAAGAACTAATGCTGTCGTGGGAAACTTAATTCGTTCGTCGTTTTACGAATGCATCAACTCAACTACGAAATACTGGTTATCGCAAACCAACTGCTAGACATTGCGAAAATGTCATTTACCCTGTGTTGGTCGCTTATTCATACACAGACACCCCAGCTACGTAGAAATGATTGGTGTAAAAATACCGGGTTAAACAACCCATCGCGATGGTACCGTGACAGAAAAGGTTTTTCGTGTCCTTCAATAGATCAGCAATGAGTAATAAAATGATCCGATAAACCTATACCACTTTCTCACTGTCGGGTCCAGCTGTTCCCCATGCCATGATATGAACCGAGTTCGGCCGATTCCATCGGTCATGCTGGCACTAAAATTAAATGAAAAAACTGGAGGATTTCCGCGCCCATGGGGAGAAAGTCTTCAGACTACGGGGCAGACTCTTCGAGCCCATGGGGATGTCGGCCCTCGGTTCCTGATCCCTTGTACCAAGCTCAGGTCAAGTCTTGTTAAGTGGAGAGTAAATTCTGGGTCGATAAAGTCGCCAAAGTGCCAAGTGCTTGGACTGTGTTTGCCAGCAGATGAGAGTTGGTCAAAAGTTCTGTCGTCTCCATATAAACCTCCTTGGCCCTCGCTGGGATTAATCAAGTGACCCCACCGCGTCAGTCCTTGAAAGTGTCTGGGCTGATTGCTGGATCCTCTGTAGCGGGTAATCTTCCGTCCACGTGCCGAAATGCCATGGTCCAAGTCTCCATTTCCTTGAGGGAGATTCCGAGAACTAACGGGTTTTCGTATGTTCGGCCTTTGCTTTCACGGTAGAGAATAGCAACGACACGCACAGATCGTGTGAAGGAGCCAAGAGTAAGAAATTATTGGCGCATGCTTGGCATTCATATAGAGTTGTATTTTACCCGCATTTACCCGCATTTAGCCAAAATCCACTCTAGGCCAAGACTGGAGAATGTTCCGAGTTGAGGATTGAGCACGGCCGCGGGACTTTATTCCGCAGTCCTTGTTCATCTCGAGGTGCTTCATGATGGGGAAGGGATGAATCATAGCATCATGATTTGTTCTTGGAAGAAGGCAAAGGTCGAGGCACAGCATTGGGTGGCAGCATGGTGGCTATTCCAAGAGTCTAGCGACAGGCAGTGTGGAATTTACATGGTGCAGTAGAGACAGCGTCTAGATCCTTGGTCAGCTTACCTGAAATTGATGCATGGTACTATAGCTACAGATCAGATCAGGGCATCAGATGTGAACTCAGATCAGAGTAAACGGGACGATAAATAACATGGTGTTCCTGGATGAAACGTCGTGGCGAAATGAGAAATCGGGTAATGACTAAACAAACCCCCTTTTCGATTCGAAGGTTATTCCCAACTTGGTAGGGCAATCGTATCAGGCTAATGGCGGGAATACTGCCTCCAAGGGGTGAATCGGCAGAGCCCCATTATTTTGGCTCACCTACGGAGTCTACCGTATATCGACAGGCTAACATCAGTTGTCTTTTCACGGAGTAGAGAGGCCAAAATCTGATTCTATCTTTTCCCCAGCTGCACTGCACCCCTGTTTCCCCCATAGCCCTGTCAATAGACCGCGGCCCGACCTCCATCTTGGCTAAGACTCATGACTACCAAGACTTCCAAGACAGCCAAGGTGGAACAAGATCGCCCATTCCGAACATTCAAGGGAGTGGAACCCGTTAAGCGGACGACGTTCATTTGGTGATTCGATCGTTGTCTTTTGCCTGCTCGGTTACACCCTCCTCCCCTCCCCATAATCTGGGGTCTGAAATCCGGTCCGCACGTCCGTTCCTCTTTTGACTGTTCTCGACTTTTTACTTACAGGCCTACCACGCGTTTTTTCTTCTATATCTACGTAGGGATACCCGCCCCAGACTTCACCCACTCTTTTTTTCCCTTCTCCTCATCCCTCACTACAAACAACAATTTATTCTTTACTTTGATTGATTGAGCAAATCATCATCATGGGTATCAAGGAGATCATTGGCCTTGGTGCCGACGAGAAGACCCAGAGGCTTCGTGATGAAGCTCCCAAGTTTGAGCATGTTACTTGGTACAAGGAGCCTGGTCTGAGGAAGCTGTGTTTCTACGCATGCGTTCTCTGCGCTTCTTCTATGGGAACTGGTTGGGATGGGTAAGCTTATTTCTGCATGCTGTCTGTGAAAGATGAATACTGACATTCGTGACTAGTATGTACATGAACAATGTCCAGAACTTCGACAGCTGGAAAAACTTCTTCGACGACCCTAAGGGTAGCAGACTCGGTCTCCTAATTGCTCTCTACCAAATTGGATCCGTCGCTTCTATCCCTCTCGTTCCCCTCATCACTGATCGCTGGGGTCGTCGTCCCTCTATCGGTCTCGGTTTCATCATCATGGCTATTGGTGCTGGTCTTCAGGCTGGTGCTTCCAACTACGCTGTCTTTTCTGGTGGTCGTGTCCTCCTCGGTTTCGGAAACTCTTTCGCCCAGATCGCCTCGCCTATGCTTCTCGCCGAGCTTTGCCACCCTCAGCACCGTGCCCGTTTCACCACAGTCTACAACTGTCTGTGGAACTTGGGTTCATTCCTCGTTTCTTGGACCTGTTTCGGTACCTCTTTCTGGGGCAACAACTGGTCATGGCGATTCCCTGCTATCCTCCAGGGTGCTCCCGGTCTTCTTCAGCTCATCGTCCTCTTCTGTAAGTAGATATCTAAGATAACCGCAAGGAGATATGCACTAACAAATTTACTAGGGATTCCCGAGTCTCCTCGATTCCTCATCGCCAAGGACCGTCATGACGAAGCCTTGGCTATCCTCGGCAAGTACCACGCCAACGGCGATACCAACCACCCCACCGTTCAGTTCGAGTACCGCGAGATCCGTGAAACCATCAAGGCTGAGCAATTGGCCGACAACACCTCCTCATACGTCGACTTCTTCAAGACCAAGGGTAATCGCTACCGTCTCGTCGTTCTCTTCTCTCTTGGTCTCTTCTCCCAATGGTCCGGAAATGGTGTCGTCTCTAACTACTCTGCTGTCCTCTACCAAAACGCTGGTCTCGAGAGTGAGCAGGACCGTCTTATTATCACCGCTGGAAAGACCATTCTCGATATGATTGTCTCGATTGGATGCGCCATGTTTGTCGATCGCCTCAACCGTCGCTTCTCCTTCCTCTTCGCCACCGGTGGTATGTTCGTCGTCCTCGTCTTCTGGACTCTCACCTGCGGTCTTTACGAGCAGCACCAAGCTCCCGGAGCCAACAACGCCATGATCTTCCTTGTCTGGCTCCACGGTGTCTTCTACTCTACTTGCTGGTCTGGTCTCCTGATTGGTTACGCCGTTGAGATTCTCCCCTACTCTCTCCGTGCCAAGGGTCTTATGCTGCTCAACATCTCTGTGCAAATCGCTCTCCTGCTGAACAACTACCTCAACCCTCTGGCCTTTGACGCCTGGGGATCCGATGAGCTCACTGGTGGTAACACCTGGAGACTTTACCTCATCTACAGCATCTGGGTTTTCGGTGAGGTCTGCTTCATCTACTTCATGTACGTCGAGACCCGTGGTCCTACTCTCGAGGAGGTCGCCAAGGTTATCGATGGTGATCAAGCTGCTGTTGGCCACGTCTCCATGGACAAGGTCGAGAAGGAGGCTCTTCACGAGGAGAACGACCACATTTCCTCCGATGGACAACAGATCCACGAGGTCGCCCCTACCAAGGTCTAAGCCTGAATGACACTGGTTGATGCCCTTTGAGATATTTTGCACGAATGCCCACGCTATGAAATGCGTTTTCGCTTACCTGGTATTTACTTTATGGAGCTAGCTTAACAAGTTTAATATTACTTATGAAACAATACTGCTATTCCGCCCACATGTGAATTAATTCTTAGAAGAAAGATGAAATTTCTATGACAGAAACCCTGCAAATTAAAACCCCTTGACTTTTGTTCCTAGGCCCGCTTCCTTAGCTGCATCCAGTAACGACTTTCCAACAATCAGATCCATCAGTCCAAATCCTACACTCTTGTAAACAATGTTACACTGTTTCTCCACGTCAATACCTGCCTCTGACTGGAATATCTCGCCAATCTCAGTCAGATCTCCCTCTCCCAGCTTGGCTTTGACGATCTCTCCAGCCTCCGCTAGGCATCCATCTTTAGTATCGACATAGACCTTTCCGCCACCAGAAAGTAGTGTTTCGTTTTCAACTTCCTGCATGTCAGGCTTATGTGAGCCCACGAGCGAGATAAACCTTTGCTTAGATTCTTGATCACACTTTTCTGCTTGCAAATATCGATGCGGGAATAGCGGTTCGGTCGATGGCGTGCAGCAGAATAGGGCATCGGAAGTGGAGATAAGCTGCTGTAGCTTATTGGGGTACAGCTCAGGGTCATTCTGCGATAAAGAGCCCACTGACACGTTCGAAGATAACTGCTGCAGCCCATATGTAGCAGATCGCGTGAAGCGTCGTAGACGGGAAGCACTACGACCAACGAATGTTACACGTTTAACCTCGTCTGGGTAGAGCAGTACTGCCAAGCGACCATGCCATGCAGCAACTGGCCCAGCACCAAAGACGGTGATATTCTCTCTCGGCAATCGAGAACGTACGAACATAGTCATCGTCGCCAGAGCTGTGCGAAATGCTGTGAGAGGCCCAGCGCTGATCAACCCCAAAGGGTGTCCGTCTGCCTTGGATACCACCACAAGACCCTGAGCGGGGTTACCATTTCCCGGCACGGTCA
The DNA here is from genome assembly GCA_013184325.1 of Fusarium luffae. Taxonomy (NCBI): domain Eukaryota; kingdom Fungi; phylum Ascomycota; class Sordariomycetes; order Hypocreales; family Nectriaceae; genus Fusarium; species Fusarium luffae. Next base: position 71,648 of record JABCJV010000373.1, read on the forward strand.
ATAGCTTGATACCGGAGAGAATGCCATCGGTTGAAGGCATAAATAAGTTGCGGTCGCCACTTTGATTAGTAAAGTGCGTTCGCATAGGCTGATGAATTGTTCGCTGCGGCAGGGGAAGTTGATGTTCGGCAGTAAAGGTTCGTAGGCCATTGGACAATTCGTCAATCATCTGGCGGCATTTTGCTGCTTTTAAACGATTGAGCAACTGTCGCATTTGAGGCTCGGAAACCACGAGCATTTTGCTTGCTTTGTGGAGGTGCGTAGTTGTACTTGCAATGGTAAGAAGAAAGGGACTCTTCCTAGTTTCTATTTGCTGAGATGTTGTGGCTGGGTGAGGATGTGCATACGAAAAGGGAAAGTTTCCCCGCATGCTGACTCGACGTCATCATGGCTCGACCTTATAGCATTGATTATACTACTCACCTAGGATAGACTACAAAAGAAGAGGAAATAAGGAAAAAGAGAAGCAAAGCAAGAACAAAATGTGAATGGCATGACCCTTCATCGCATGACCTGACCCGCATACAAAAAGTCAGGTAGTAGCGCGCATGTCTCTCGCCCGCTCGACTAGGAGATCAAAGTAACCATTCCACTGCAGCACAAACGGGGTTTATTCATCCTATCATATCATTCTCGTAGATCGACATAGCAACCCACTCAGGGTCCTCGCTATTTATTGGAGGACTTAAAAACTCAATGCGACACAGGTGCACACCATCTCCCCCCAATGGTGACCAAACAAGGCATTGCAACAAGGCTTTTTGAAACGCGATATATCACAAGGCGCAAGGTTACACCTCATTTGTCGTTTATAGGTAATATGACCTTTTTTAAGGCGATACCGTACCAGCATATTTGCTCGTATACGGGTATATAAACACAATGTTTCTGGCACGTATTACCGAGTAGTCTTGACTTTGTAAACTGAGAGGACTGATCACCAGCTGTCGCTATCATGTATTGTCTGTTACAAGCTACCAAGATAGCCCTCTTCGCAATAGCGGCGCTTCCAAGCATCGCGTTTGCTCAGACTGAGTCTTCGTATTTGACTCGAATGGCAGACACAATCATTGCCAAGGGCATCTCTCCAGACCGTGGATATCAGGACGCAGTGCTCTACCTGGGGTTTGAGAAGGCTTATGAGCTCTCTGGAGACGAGAAGTACCTGGACTGGTACATTGGCCAGATCGCCGGTCCTGTTGTTCTGGAGAACGGCACCATCAAAGGTCTGAACACATCCAAGTATATCCTCGATGAGTACAGGATGGGACACAACTATCTCTACTTGTATAACCAGACGGGAGAAACCAAGTATAAGACTGCGGCAAATATTATCAGACGTATGCTTGACAAGTATCCCCGCTCGCCGCAAGGTGGATTTTGGTAGGTCGGCCGTAACAGCTCGAACTGCCTTTGGTTGGCTAACAAGCATGATAGGCACCAACAGTTCTTCCGCAATCAGATGTGGCTAGATGGTATCTATATGGCAGACACATTCTACGCCAAGTGGACGCATCTCTATGATCGCGACAACGACACAGCCTGGGACGACATCTTGCTTCAGTACGAGCTTATCCATGAGAACACCGTCAACGAAACAACAGGTCTCCATGTCCACGGCTGGGTCGATGGTACAGCTGCATGGGCTGATCCAGAAACTGGTCGCGCACCCAACGTCTGGGGCCGTGCTCTTGGCTGGTATTTTATGTCCCTGGTAGAAGTCTTACAATTCTTTCCTACAAGCCATGCTGGCTATGATCAATTGCATGGATATCTTGAGTCTGTCGCTGTCGGACTCAAGGAATCTCGTGACCCAGCTTCTGGCAGTTGGTGGCAGGTTATGAATGACCCGTATCCCGAACGCGAGGGGAACTTTATTGAGAGCAGTGGCTCATCTATGTTCACTTGGAGTCTACTGAAGAGCGTTGACCGGGGATTCCTCGACCGGGATGAATATCTTGAAATGGCAAAAGACGCATTCTCTAGCATCATCGATAATTTCTTCGAAGAACGCGATGGAGGTTCAGTTGTTTTGAATGGCACGGTCGCTGAATGCGGATTACTCAGTTCCAACGTAACATTCGAGGTAAGTACCCATGCCGATGAGACGACAATAGGCTGACTCCTTCTAGTATTACGTAGCACAGCCAACCCTAGAGAACGGACAGAATGGCGTCGGACCTTTCATGCTGGCTGCTTATGAATGGGAGTCGTGGGCCAGAGATGCAGAGGAGTAGCCGGATGCGCAGGATAAACTTCGAAGGAACATTGTTGACTGCAGAGAAGAGACAGTCTTTTTTTTTTAGGACAACGTAGCCGTCTCTTATTCGTTGTTATTCGATCCGCACTCCCTTCAATGTGCCGCATTTTACCACCTTACCTTAACATGACGGAAAGATCCGCGCCGCCAAGGCTTTGACCACGGACCCATGTATGTCTAAGCCCCGTGTCACTCGGCGGTGTAGATAAAAAAAGTCCGAGAACACGAGATTTACAGGGTTTTTGCTACTGCGTTTTCTTCTGTAGCCATCATCGGAAAATCAACAGTAAAGAGGATATAGTGTAAAAAGATAAAGACACTTTATGATAGTCAAGAGCGACGTTCAGTTTATTATATTATTGTCGGTTGATGCTCAAGATGGCAATTCATCCGTCGCCCCATGTTATACTGGGTCGGCCGCCGGATCGAAGGTTTAGCCCCCAGTGTGACTCTTCCCTGTCACGTCTGAGCCTCTCGCAAAATAAATCTAGCCTGAACGAACGTATGGATTCTAGTCGTATATAGCCCAATCTAACGTAAGCAGAAGTCGAATAGGATATGTAGAGTGAACGCAGGCTATATGCAAATGAATCCTTCAAGCATGGATGTCCTGAGTATTAAAGCATAAAAGGGCGCTCATCCAACGCAAAAGTCTTCTCTTCTTCCTGTTTACCTTCATTCCAAGTCAGCCAATCCATCTCACCGCCACCATGGTCAACTTCGTCGCTTCAGTCACTCTTCTTCTCTCCGCTGCTTCCGCAGTCATTGCTGTCCCTAGCGCCCTTGAGAAGCGCAAGGTGACCTGCAGAGATGATCGTCCAGCAAGTGAACTGGCCAACGTCCGTCCCATCCTTTCACTATTGCTGCGTTATTAACACTGACTCAACGTGAATAGGTTAATGAAGCCGTCGCATGCATCAACTACCTGGCCAGTCTAGGCAGCCAACCTTGCGTTGCTACAATCTCCGGCCAATCATTCTGCAGACGGGGTAACACGCAGATCACCGGCCTTGCTCGCAATGGTAACACTGCAACCTCCACCTGGTAAGTCTATCGCTTTTACGTTGTTATAAACCTGGTATTAACTTCCTCCTTAGCCAGGAGGTGGCCCGTGGTGCTGGGTTCATTATGGACAAGTGCTCTCGTGGTGACGGAAAGGTCCGTGGTGCTAATGAGGCTTGGGCAAATGGAAATCTCCTCGTCGATATCCGCAGAGTCGTTCAGTAATTTACCTGTGTTTAACTACTCAGGAATTGTCATTGTTAGAGAATACAATACTGTATCCAATGATATCAAAGTGTATTTGTTATCGTGCAATAACGCCTGAATACCGACCGATTTCCCCCTTCCAACGCCAGCAACGAGGGAATGACACTAACTTTTCCTCCTCGGTCCCCTATGACTGTCTGGTGTGGTGACGTTAGTGGAAGGCAGAGAAAAAACCGGATGGAATCAAGTGAAAAGCGCATTTGTTGCCCAGGCAAAACCTTATATTATTAGTGCAAGATGAAAATAAAAGAAAAAAGAGTTCTTGTGTGAGCATTGGAGTCATAGTGATTGAAGAGTGTAATTAAAGATCGAGATCCCGTTATTAGGTATTTAATGATATACTTCTAAGATCTGTCTTAAGTAGTATATCGCCAGTGAGGGTGGTCATCACCCAGATTCATCGCATCAGAATCTTGCAGTCTATGATCCCGCTCACCCCGGTCTCTCTTCTTGTTCTCCCTAATAGCAAGGAAATAAAAGATAGTGCAGCTAATACCGCATAGCCAAACCATGCCGAGACTAACACCCAAGCCCGTCCAGTATTCAGGAGCTTCCTCAGCGATAAAGACATTCGAAGCTAAGATACCTCCAACGTTACCAATTCCGATCTGGATAGCAGACGAGATTGAACGCTTGTAATGACCACTCATGGTGTTTGACAACCAGCCAAGAAGCACAGGCTGTGTGATATATCCGCCAGTCACCAGCATGAAAAGGGAGAAGTATCGTGCCGCGGTCGGGACCTTCTGCTGCAAGAGAAGGAGGACGTAGCCAACAGTCGTGACCAGAACACCCACTATGGTGAAGGTATAGCGGTGACGAAGGCGATCCGCGAGGTATGCCGCGGATAAGCAGCCGATAGTTGCGACGACGTATACCGGGATTGTCAGGACCTGGGCACGCTCTGCGGCATATCCCATTTCTCGAAGGATAGTGAGGATAAAGAACTGCAAATGAAGAATCAGCATCATGTTTCTGCCATCCCGTGACATTGGTACCAAAACTTACCGAACCAGCGTAGCCGTTGTTCAAGATGCCAAAGTATGCAAGCGTACCAAGGTAGATCTTCCAATCAGACATGATTCTTCTCCAAGCTGCCTTGTTTAGGTGATCCATCTTGGCATCGCCGGAATCAACAGCCAATCGCCCGATAAGTCTGGCTCTCTCTTCCTCAGTGAGAAAGCTGGCCGTTTCGGGCCAATCAGGAATCCACCATTTTGCAGCAACACCGACGACAACAGTGAGGAGGCCTTCGAGGATAAAGATCCTATTTCCCAATGTTAGCAAGGAACATCGTACTTGTACAAAGGGGGACGTACCAGCGCCAGGCTTCAAGTCCTCCAACATCATGCATTTTAGCAATAGCAAATGCGAGGAGACCAGAGAAGGCGCCTGCCAGGATACTAGCGCTGAAGAAGAGTGACATACGCCACTGAACCTCGTAGCGCTTGTAGTACATGCCGATCAAGTAAATGCAACCTGTGGTTGATATCAGCTGAGTCTCTCTTGTGTGTCAAACTAGGAAATCGTACCTGGAACGATGCCGGCCTCAAAGAATCCCAGCAGAACTCGGCAGGCAATGAGTCCCTCCACGTTCTTGACAAGCCCCATGCCAACCGTAGAGATGCCCCATAGAACCGTGATAGAGCCAAGCCAGAGAGATGGGGATATCTTCTTGATGATAATATTCGATGGAACCTCGAAGAGGATATACTACATCATGAACACTGTCAGTTGCGGCTAGCATACGTTGTCGCTATGGTAGCTAACTTACCGGGATAAAAAAGACAAACAAGGCCATGTTGTAATCGTTTCCAGTCATGTTGAGATCCTCCGTCATTCCTTGGATTTTTGCGTTGCCTAAATGACAGCGTCTGCATTAGCCCAATTGTTCCCAAAAGGCCTGATTGACACAGTCCAACATACCGATATTGGTCCTGTCCATGAAGGAGAGAAAGTAGATAACCATAAGAGGGGGAAGCAAATGAAGATCGCATTTTCGCAGCAGCTTCTTGGTGGCTTCAGAGTCCTCGGTGGGTAGGTCTATGGCAGACTCAGCGCCCTTGAGGGATCTGTGTTCCATTGTGGTCTTCTCGGTAAGATCAGCCATAGTTGGAAAGAGAGTGGAATCCAAGTAAATGCGTTGTTGTGCTGTTGCCTATGGAATGCTCTTGTCGATGGAGTAGTGGAAGCTGGGGTCTTATATAGGTGATCGGTGTCTTAGGAGCTAGGCCCTCCCTCCCCC
>JABCJV010000375.1:0-64959 GCA_013184325.1 Fusarium luffae
CTACTGGGTGTTCAGTTGCTGGGGCCTCGACGACGGGATGTTCGGGTGCTGCTGGCTCGGCGGCGGGGTGCTCCGCGGGGGGTGCTTCAGGAGCGGGGTGTTCAGGTGCGGCGGGCTCAGCGGGCTCAGCGGGTGCCTCAACTGGGTGCTCCGCAGGTGGTGCTTCAACAACTGGGTGCTCGGGAGCTGCGGGCTCTTCCACGATAGCCGTCTCATGAGCGGGTGGCATTGGTGTAATGGCTGTTGTGACGGTAGCTGGCTCATGACCCTCAGTGATGACCACAACAGGATGTTCAGCAGGTGGTTCAACGACATGCTCAGGAGGAGTCTCGACGACGGGATGCTCAGCAGGAGGTGCGACGTGTGTAGGTGCCGGTGCGACGACATGCGCGGGAGCTTCCTCGGTAACGGTGTGGATAACAGTGACGTGAACAGGCTTCTCAACTTCAACGGTATGAACCAGTTCCTCAGTAACGGTGTGGACGACCTGGACTGGAACCTCGACCGGCTTCTCAACGATTTGAGTGTGCACGACGGGCACCTCAACGGTGTGTTGAACAGGAACTTCAACGACCTGGGTGACGGGGACCTCGACAGGCTTCTCGACCTCAACGACGGCAGTGTGAACCAATGTCACAGGCTGTTCGACAGTCTGATGAATAGTTTCAACAACAGTGACAGGCTTCTCGACGGGGACCTCGTGGACGGAAGTCTCGATGACGGTGACAGGTCTGTCAACCTCCACAACGGCAGTGTGGACGAGAGTAACGGGCTGCTCGATGGTTTGGTGGACGACTGAAGTCTCGGTGACCTTGACTTCCTTCTCGACCTCGACGACCGAAGTGTGGACCAATGTCACGGGTTGTTCGATGGTCTGATGAACAGTCTCGACGACAGTAACGGGCTTCTCAACTTCCACCTCTTGAATAGACGTGTGAACAAGTGTGACAGGCTGTTCAATAGTCTGGTGCACAACCGAAGTCTCGACAACAGTAACGGGCTTCTCAATCTCTACCTCATGCACAGAAGTATGAACCACCGTCACAGGCTGCTCGATAGTCTGATGAACAGTCTCAATAACAGTAACCGGCTTCTCAACTTCCACCTCGTGTTGCACCGTCTCAATCACGGTAACAGGCTTCTCGACTTCGACGTGCACGATGGACGTAACAGGAACTTCCACATGCTCCGTCACAGGAACCTCGACGTGCTCTGTAATGGTAGCATGTTGCACTTCGGTGACGACTTGATGTTCTGTCACGGTGACATGGACCGTCTCGTGGACCGTCTCAGCGGGGAGGTGTACTGTCTCGGTGACAGGTTCGCAAACAGCTTCAGCGGGTGGTGGGTTTGGGTTTCGGCGCCAGAAGGGTGGCGAGGCAGTCGCGAGGCCAGCCAGGGTCGACACGGAAAGGAGTGTTGAAGAGCGCATCGTTGACTGATTAGGTAAGGGAATGTGAAATAAACTTGCGATACCAGCTCGCGCGGACAGACAAAAAAAAAAGAATGAAAGATTAATTAACGACTGTAATTAAAGAATAGAAAAATTGTTGATACACACACCAGGCGGATAAAGAGAAAGAGAGAGTAAAAGGCAAAGAGGCTAAAGAGGAGGGATAAGAAGAGGTTTATTCTTTCCACTTTGGGGTCATGATGTTTTGTTGCATGGGCCCTCTTGGTGGAAGTGTTTTGACTATGAGACGTGGCTGCGGTTCGGCAAGTGTAATCCGTGCAGTGTTTCTGCCCGTGTCGTATAGCAACATGGTACGATGGAGATTCATCCAGTCTCATCCCAGCTTTTCTTCAGGCATTGTACGTTGATGACGAGCGCTTTGGTCCAGCTCGGAAAGTGCTCGTGCCGTCAGCAAGAGTTCGAGGCCCCAAGGGGTTCAGACAGATGTGTTTGGAGGAGGTTCTTGGCGATTGGGATCTCGGTCTGCACCCAAGCGTACAACCCTTGCCTGAATCCCAGGCGGGGAGATGAAACCCCTGTTGATAATAGCTTATCGTACCTTATCGTACCTTTAAGCTTATGATCGTTAACATTAACCTATGAAACTCGACACCCCCGCATCATCTTGGCGAACCCCTGGCCGCAGCGGAAGCCTTTGGTCCCGGCCATGGCGACCCGTTTCGATGTTTCAGCCTTTTTTTTTTTTTCTTGGGGAAAATAAATACCTGATATCTCCTGCCCAAAGTCCCGTGTTTTTCACCAGCGTTTTGGAACAGCTGTCAGAGTTTCAGCTTCTAACTGGAATGAGAACCTCCCGCCAAGATGAGCTTGACATGTGTGTGAAAAGGACGGGACAGGTTTGAGATTGATTGCTGTTAAAAAGGGCTTTGACCCGCCTTGCTTTTTCTTTTATTTCTGAGGTTGAGTCAGTGTTGCGATGGCTTCACTCATTGACTCAAGCCCGACGGACTTTATCGGCGCGACAACCAGGAGGACCCCAATTGAAGATACGGCAAGTAAGCACGCGTCAATGTAATAAGAGGCAACCCATCTTGCCTGGACCTAGTAGGTTACGTAACTCAGAAAGCCTATTCCAAGTAAGGACGAATTGCACTGCCGTTATCACGTAGTATTATAACTTAATTGCCAAGATCAATATTCATGCGCGACCAAGCTGTATCTTATCGCGAGTCTGTAAGAACTGGGGTCAAAGAGTTGGAGAAAAGATGAAACAACCCCACTATGAAGTTTTCGTCGGCAGGGATTGACCAATTAGATGCTTAATATTGAAATGGGTCTTGAGATCGTCGGGTCGATAGGGTAGGTTCAGCTTGCAAAGGATTTTCTTGCGATTTAGTCAAATGAAAACGATGAAATGGGTATACAGAGCGGCGTGTAGTGAAATAAAATAGTCTGAGGTATTTTGTTATCATTACTTGAAACCGTAAGATGAAGTAGTTGTCAGTCACAAACACGGGGAAAGTATCTTGACATGTCGTCAAATGATTACAAGTAAACAAGCTTAAGGCAGCAAGTTCTTTCTGAATTTTTAGTGTATTGCTTCAGCCGACCGGCAGTGTGCTATCCGCACCTCCTCTACATTGTCTATCTACATTGCTTGGAAATGACGTAAATCTTTTCTCTTGGGTCAAAATAAGAGTTACAGATAGAATATCGCGAGATGGAGGTGCGGGTAACAAACAGTCGGGGCATCGAGGAGGGACCTTGTCCCCCCCCCACCTCGTTATCTTATCACAGAATGATAAGATAGCCGATAAGCTCCATCCCTCACACCTAATTTAGTGTAAGGTTAGAAGTATCGCTACTGATAAACAGAGTACTCCTTCTGTAGTGCGAAGTGCACCAGAAATTTAAGTACTTCAGCACGTATTAGCTACAAGCCCTGTGTGGGACCCCTGGCTCGCAAAAGGTTGAATCCATTGGCAGTACAACACCATAAAACCTACGGATTTCGTTGGTCAAGATTTAACTAATGAGTGCTCGTATTGAGCTCAGGCAACTTTCAAAGAGCGGAATAACGCTATTGATGACATCCTTTCGTGTGCCACTGATGACACTCATGTCTCGGAGGGTCCGAACCAATCAGGACTATTGAGAGACGGTTGTAGAGGACGCTTGTAATCAGCGAAGCGATCTCGTATCGAAAAATCAGCTGATACACGTGCTGGATTGGCAGGTTACTGGCCGGTATTGCTGTACCTGTCATCTGCAATGGTGGCCTGTTCAATGGTGCGTTTCCGCAAAGTGCAAGAGAGAGAAGTGAGGATGAGGAGCAGCGTAATTTATTGAGACTATCATCTTGACTGGGGAAAACCTCAGGGCGGTAAAAAAAAAAAGAAAGAAAAAAAAGAAAAACCCTCTTCGTCTTAGTCACACTCATCAAACCGTCTGCGGCTTCTGGTGCGCTTTGGCATGAGCAGCCAGCTTGTCAAAATCCTTGCCCGCACTAGATCTCCCAAGTCTCTTAAGAGCCTTAACAGCTGGCCCAATAGTAGCCTCCCAAGATAGATTCTCCTTCTCTACCACCGCCGCGTAATTCATCAACCACTTGAAATCCTCAGAGTCAAGAATGTACTCAATGGTCGTTGCAGCATGTTTATCCGAACTTTCGTTCTCAATAAGCGGCTCCGCACATCTCTCCATAAACAACGCCATCTTCTCATCTGTGTCGAAAGCAGCCTGGATATTCTTCAGTACATCGTCTTCGAAAGGCCGATACTCCCTCGCAACTTCGTCCTCGTTGACTTCCTTGAAGAATTGTGGGATCTTGTAGCGATCGGCAGGGCCCCCGTTCACCCTGGTCGTTGAAGCTTCTGGATGAAAAGAGGGTTATCCCAGCTGAGGCTCCTTTTGTTGTTGGCAGTAGCGACAGGCTCGCTCTCTCGGAATTTCTGTATGTAGTTGCGAAGTGCCTTTTCAACGGCTTGCTCGAGTGGGATCTATCGCGACTTTTTTTAGTGAATGGACACATTGAAGAAGTAACACGTTTGGGAAGCAGCTGGTGTTCATACCTTGTCTGCAGCAGCCTGCAGCAGCCTGCAGCATCTGTGCGATATCCGTGTCCAACATTGGGATGTTCATCTTCACCAAATGAACCTGCACACGCCTCACAAGGCTCTTCTCAGGGATTCCTTCAAAAGTCGCTCGGTCAAAAAAGTGATAGGCGATGATCTGACGCATTATGAGACAGGCCACATCGCAGGACTTGACCCGGCCAAAGTCACCGTCAGGACGATTCTGAAGGACGGCTTTCTCATGCCCAGCTGCTTTGCTGTACAAATTGTGAAGAACGTTCTTATCAACTTCGATATACTTCTCGTCGAGGTTGGCCTTTATTTTGAGTTATCAATCTATTATTGTAGTGACCAAGCGATGTGCATACTGAACATGGAAAGGCACAAATGCATATTTATTGTTAACCTTGCCGCTAACTTATCGATAATTGAGTAACATCGGAACTAAGGATCAGTAATTACGAATTGCATATACTGGTCCATAAGCCTGTGACGATCTGCATCTTAGAAAAGCTTAGCTATCCAGATAGCATTCACATGACTCGAGCTCATGAGACAGTGTGGCTTCTACTATACCCTCCCTTCCTACAATAGTAACCCCAATCTCGAGTTTAAATGAAAATAAACTCACAAAAACATCTCATTGGACATATGCCTCTCTTGGTACCTCACCATCATGAGAATGCGATATATTCTTCGATGTCGTCGTCGCGTCGATGATGGTCGCGGAACGTGCCGAGGATATCGACAAGTTGCGGTCCAATTACACGTCGCGTGGCTGACGATGGTCTCTACACTAGTCAACGCCATAAGCCTCTAGACCAAAGCGTAACGTCAGTGCAGTTTTCAAGGGGTAAAGGATCTCGCAAGTCCCGCTGCTTCTTATCTCCCTTTTTATTTCCCCATCTTCATCCACTTTCCTCCACTCTCAATTCGACGACTGAACCAGCATATCATCATCATCAACACGTCAATCGCAGACACAGTCGCATGATTTACCAGTCCTTTAACGCCCTGTTTTCTTTTGTCCTTCTCTATTGATTGCTTTTACATGATCGACACACCCGCGTTTCCCGGTTGGTGAGACCTGGAGCGACGATCGATCAGCCTCTCTGATGCCACAATCTAAGGACTACGGCAGAACAATCGTTGCACAATCCTTGTCACTCCTGATACTTTCAGGTATCTTCTTGGGTCTCCGTCTGTATTGTAAGGTCATCCGCAGACGAGGCTTCTGGTGGGATGATCATGTCCTGATTGCGTCATGGGTGAGTTTCCAATCTTTCCACCCATTTCTGCTCTTTATCTACACGGGGTTCGTAAATTAATATCCGGCTTACCCAACTAGGTCTCCTTTGCCATATCCCTGGCCCTCATGATTTACGAAGTACAACTTGGTTTCGGTAAGGACATTACAGAAGTTAATCCTGCATACGTACCGACGATTGCCTTCACTGGAACGATTTATGGTCTGTTCGCCGTGTTATCCGCAGCATGGAGCAAAACATCATTTGCCTTGACCCTCATAAGACTAGTGGACGGTTGGATGAATTGGTTTCTATGGTTCTTAATTGTCTCCATGAACATTATTATGAACCTGGTGATCGTGTTTTCTTTCATCAAATGCACCCCTGCCGAGAAGGTCTGGCGGTCCAGTGTTCCAGGGACGTGTTGGAATCCGCTGGTCGCAACATATTACAACATCTTCGCAGGGGGTGAGTCACGGTTCCCTCTCAATCAAGCTTTGCTAACCTTAGACCAGCATACTCCGGAGCAGTTGATCTTGCTTTGTGTATCCTTGCGTGGATGATTATTTGGAAGCTCTCGATGCGAAAACGTGAGAAAGTGGGAGTTGGGATTGCCCTGACGTTTGGTATATTGTTAGTTCTACCGTGACAAAGCTCTTCTTTCAACTACTGATGATGTATTAGTGCGGCCGCTGCGGCTGCAGCTAAGTGCTACGGTATGCTAGGGCTTGGCAGCAAGAACCGCACATGTGAGTTTTATCCACCCCACAGCCCGCGACGGATAAGTAACCTCATTCTCATAGATGCTCGAGTTAACATTGTGATATGGGGTAATGTTGAGTGTGCCGTTACTATAATGGCAGCATCGATACCTGTGATGCGCATATTGGTGCTGAGTGTCTGGCACCGTGGCCCTGATCAAGTCTCCGTTCAACCGCTACGCGACCTTCGGATAATAAGCACTCGGGACAAGAAGACTTCTGAGAGAAACATGCCGCCGTCACATCACCAAGAAACGGCATCAGTTAATTCAAAGCAACATCATGACGCTACATTCTTTCTTCGGGTTGAATCGGATGGACGGAGTACTGAGGGTGCCTATGGGATCGAGAGGATAATAACGAGGGAGGAAAGATGGTGATGAAGGTGTGGGGGCTAAAACTGAATTTACATGCTGGCCTGAAATAGACTCTCACTTTCCAACATGGAGCAAGTATGTTACCCGACGTGGCCATGCATTGTGAGCTGGGTTGATAAGCTGGCCTTTGCGTTAGGGGCCGTGGATATTTGTCTAAATTCGTTCAAGCTCTCCAATCATTGGAATGAGCTAGTCACGGTCCACGATGCCCCCAGTCTATCATAGCGGAAAGAGCTGCATGTACCAAGCCGCGGCACGTAAGATGGAGCGGGCCGTGAGCCTTGGCGTCCGGTTGCATGCATGACCGCCATCCTGAGAGGGGTAGCTGAGCTGGAAACCGTCACTATTACTAAAGGCCTTCACTCTGGACAGACTGGGAAGGAATATGCAAAGCAATAGTGATTATTTGATCACTCTGATTGCTAGGCAAATGGTCAATCATTACATCGTTGATGACCTGTGATGAACCGGCCGAGTGTTGTTTCTCTGCTTTTGGGGGCTGCCAGGATATTCGTAAACCTATGCGCAAATTCACGGCGTCTGAACTTGGCGCAGGTCAAAATCTGTAGCTAGCAACTTGGCGTAAGCAGACGTGGGGAACTTGGCGACCAGAAAAAGACAAATCTTCCGCTCTGGCGTGGGGGATTGCCATAGCCCACTTCTCATAGTTGCGACAAGTGTGAGTTGAAGTCGTGTATCTACAGTTGGGAGATTCGATGTGGGAGAAGTGCCACATTTCCGCAGGACCAGGAAGATAAATGGAGAAACATGTGGTCTCGTGGGAAGGTCGTAAGTAACAGGAACATCGAGCTCAGGGGAATGACAAGAGGAACAAATGACTATAAGAAGGCTACTTGCCCACGCCAATTGTCTAGATATTCTCTTTACCAAACAAGCCAACTTGAAACCTATCACTCCTCACTTCCACACACACTCTAAGCTATCTTCAAAACTCACTATGCTCTTCAAATACATTCTTTCAACCCTGCTGGCCACTGAGGCTGTGGCTACCCCAGTCGCAGAAATTGATCAAGATCTTGTGCTTTTTAAACGAGACGAAGTCCTTGAAGCTCGCGATATCGAGCTCGCAGATATTCATGGTGTCAATCTGACCGAGAGTAAGCCCCCCAACATACCTTTTCCAGCACACCAATTTTAATGGCCATCAGTGTACAGACACTCCATGTTCAAGCGCGATGACGGTGACCACATCGTCGTCTGGGTCGCCCGTAGCTTCACTGAGGAAGAACCTAGCTTGACCAAACGCCAGGGTGCCCGTCCTGGCAGAGAGAGCGGCTTTCAGAACAGCCCCTTCTCTGACTACTGCCGGAGCCACAAGAGGCAGAACCACGCCGGGCCAAACGGACCTTACTCGGGCGGTGTACAGGCCATATATCGCTGGGCTCGCGGCCACAGTGGTGGCGAATGGAATGTTAACAAGAACTGGGAGAACCTAGTTATTGCCGGCTCCAATAAGGGCGCCAACGCTGTTTACAAGGCCAGGGTTGTTAGTGGTCTAAATCCAACAGCTATCGGTACCATGGATGTGCGCAACGATGCGGACTGGACGCAGAACAGGGCGCGTGAGTTCAGTGGTCGTGGATGGAGGGCTTCTTCGAAAGGAGGAGAGACTTGCGGTCTGAATACTCGTATCAACTATGAGATTGTCAAGACTGATCTTCGCTATTAATTACTGTTGGATACTCTACCGGAGGCCAAGGGGAAGGAATTGCAAGATGGTGAAAGCCACAGCATGGACGTCTTTTAGTCTAGCCGCCCTCTTTGTCCAATGCTGCAATCTAGCGGCAGAGATGGTGTCTGTGTAACTGAGATCTTATAATTGGCAGCTATAGCTCTTAATAGCTTAGTAGCACGCATAACTGAAAGGTCAAGGTTGGCTAGGCTTAGCAGCAGATATATTTTCTTACAGACTGATTGTCACAGATAGCATCAATTGAACAGCAAGTTCATGTTAATTATCTCAGGTTGCACTCGACGCTTGGATCAAGTCATGGGTGATCCATGTTTCAGGCCGCCAGCGTAAGGCGGTTAGTCACTGTAAATATGGGCCAAGTATTCGTCAGCTCCTCTCAAGCATTGACAATGCGAGATAAATCTTGCTTTCGCACATTACCTACCATCGCATCACACACAAAGATGAAGCAGCCTTCGTTCCTCGACTTCCCTCAAGAGATTCAGCTCCAAGTTGCGAAGTACCTTCCACAAAATCTCCTAGGAAGGCTTTCCACGACATGTCGGTCGCTGAACAGTCTTGTAGAACCTCTGCTTTATTCCACGATCCAGATATCATGGTATCGAGTATACCACGCACCCGTCCTGCAATCCCTCTGTTTGATCCGAACACTACTCGCGAGGCCAGAGCTTTGTAACTACGTCCGAAGCCTGGAATTCGTTGGTGATGACCACATTGACCGTGACGACCCTCCATGGCCAGATGAAACACCGGAGCCACCCCGCGTTCCCGTTCCTCCTCTTGATCGCCTTGCAACAATTATCGAGGCAACGGGCGTTGAAGAGACCACTGCAGTTAGTTGGATCAACAATGTTCTCTACTGCGATGCGTATGCGTACTTGGACGTGCCAGAAAGCCGCGACCTGTACACGATCCGTAAAGTCCACGAAAAGTGGGCTGATGGTAGTATGGCTCTCCTTCTGTGTCTTCTTCCAAATCTCACCACATTCTCTGCATCTATAAATTGGACTGAAGACTCGCGGATATTGGAGGCCATGTTTCTATTGTATGTCTGTCCTACAACTGAAGACCGGCTGTTTCCGAATCTTCAGTCTTTGGAAAACGTGTCAATCGCATCTACCATCGAAACTGATCCAAACCTCGATCCGGAAAACACCATGGAAGCACTTTCAAGATTTTACCTACCAAACATCCAGAACCTTTCCGTCTCAATCGACAACCCGGTTCATTTCGCCTGGCCGAGCCCTATGCCTCCCAATCCAGCGTTCCTAACATCGTTGGAGATCTATAGGCTACGAGAATGTTACCTTTCTCCCATCTTATCTGTGGCAAAAGGCCTCAAGCGGCTGCGGTATGACTGGCATTACCGCCCCGATCTTGACGAACATGTCAACTTAGACACTGTTATGCTTGACACCATGGCAGAAGCATTCTTGGAGGTCAGTGACACGCTTGAGGAATTACATATCACAGCTTGGGTGGCACCTGCGATGTCACAAGGCATGTACGAGCCCCCAGACATCACATTCCGAAATACTTTGGCACAGATCTCAAGAATGAAAAAGCTCAAGACATTGCACGTTCCATGGACCTTCCTAATTGGATGGAATATTCTTTCCACAGCCAAGAAGATTGGCCATATGTTTCCAACTACTTTTCAACATTTGACCCTAAGCCGTGATCTCATGGGGGTTCGGCCGCGAGAGAATCCTGATAAAGCAATGGTTTCGGCCTTGGAACGGGAGTTTGAGAATGGTGCCCCCTTGAACGCGAGATCCTTAAAGGGTATCTGTTTGCCTCAATCGTTCTACTGGCGAGGGGGATGGTCTAAGGAATGCCGAGAGAGATTGGAAGCACTTGGGTCTAGATCTGGTCTATCCTTTACCTTTGACACAAGTTTACGAGAGCTCTAGCCGTGTAGCAATAGCATCCGGAACTGTTTGAGCATAGATCAGCTGAATGCAGTTCGCAAAGATATCTTCGCTCTTCGTTTGCTATACTGTTACTCTGTTCTATAGTGTGTCCAACCAAAGTCTATAAGTATTAACGAGGAAGATAAAGCTCAGTATGTCATATTAAAGGCCTACGATCAATAGAATACAAAATGGATAATAAAGAACAAGGATGGATCATATTCTGCATAGTAGTAATCGCATATGTAATTACATGAATAATCTAAGTTGACCCCGAGACTGACGGAGACGACTTGCCCGAGAGCCGGCTGGCCATCACATTCAAAGCACTTCCAGCCTTGAAATACTCGACCTGTTCGCGAGTAAAGGTGTGCTTAACTTCAGTCACCCAACCTGTACCGTCCTTTGAAGTTACTCTGAGCTGCAAATTCTTTCCAGGGGCCAATTCGGCGAGTCCAATAATACTGATACGATCAGAAGCCTTGATCTTATCATACGCGGTATCATCAGCGAATGTCAACGCCAGCATGCCCTGCTTCTTGAGGTTGGCCTCGTGGATACGCGCAAACGATCTTGCAATGATAGCGGCACCGCCGAGGTATCGGGGCTGAAGAGCGGCATGTTCACGCGAGGACCCCTCGCCATAATTGTGGTCTGCTACAACGACCCAAGGAAGACCTCGCTGTTGGTAGTCTCTGGCTGTGTCTGGAACACCCCCATGCTCTCCGGTGATTTGGTTTACCACTTTGTTGACCTCTTGGTTGTCTGCGTTGACAGCGCCAATGAGCGTATTGTTAGAAATATTTTCGAGATGACCACGGAAACGCATCCATGGGCCAGCTGTAGTGATGTGGTCTGTTGTACATTTACCCATAGTCTTGATGAGGATAGGACAGTCGACAAAATCTTGCCCGGACCAAGGCTTGAACGGAGCCAGTCTTTGCAAACGTTGAGAGTCCGGTGATATCTGGACGGTCACGGTTTGTCGGATCTGAGGATCCGTCGAAGGCGCATCGTAGACGTGGTCTGTGTTCTCGTACTCCCCCGATGGAAGTGCGTCACCACTGGGGGGTTGGAAGCGGAACTCCTCGCCAGTCTCCGTGACGAGACTATCCTTCAGCGGGTTGAAGCCAAGATCTTCAGAGAAGACCTTGGCCATGACCATGTCGGGGGAAGAAAGGAATGCATGGGTAGCAGGATTTCCATCAAGACGTCCAGTGAAATTTCGGTTGTATGATGCCAAGATCGAATTTGGCGTGCCCTGGTAAGATGTGAGCAGTGTGTTCAGGAGCTTTGTCAGGAATCTCAGTATACCTTTTTCACCTCGGTTCTATCCCATGCACCACAGCAGGGTCCACAGGCGTTAGACAGGATCTTACTACCCAGGCGTTCAAAGACCTCAGTAACGCCCTCGCGGTTCAGTGTCTGGTTTGTCTGTTCACTTCCGGGGGATAGGAGCAGTGGCATCTTGGGCTTTAGTCCTGCATCGAGAGCTTGGCGTGCCAAGCTGGCAGCACGGGATAGATCTTCAAAAGACGAATTTGTGCATGATCCGATTAGTCCGGCGGTGAGCTTTTCCGGCCACTTATTCTCCCGAACTGCATCGCCCAACTTAGAGATTGGTGTCGACAAATCGGGTGTGAATGGGCCGTTGATGCGAGGTTCTAGTGTGGACAGGTCAATTTCGATGACATGGTCATACTCTGCGCCCTCATCCGCTTGAAGCTCATGTTTGGCAACTTGGAGAGCTTCGGCCAGCTCAGGCCGGCGAGTCGCGCGTAAGTAGGCAGACATGGCCTCGGAGTAAGGGAAGATTGACGTTGTTGCTCCTGTCTCGGCGCCCATGTTGGTGATGGAGGCCATTCCTGTAGCCGATATTGTTTCCGCACCAGGGCCAAAATACTCGATAATGTTTCCAGTGCCACCCTTGACACCAAGAATTCCTGCAACGGCATTGATAACATCTTAGTGTATTAGTAGCTGTTCGGCCATGGTTTTTGCATAACGTACCTTTTGGGCTGGCCCAGCCGCTCAACTGGCCTGTCAATTTGACACCAATGATTCTAGGGGCAGTAATCTCCAAAGGAAGGCCCGACATAACATCAACTGCATCTGCACCGCCGACACCTACAGCAATCATACCCATCCCTCCGGCGTTTGGCGTATGTGAGTCAGTGCCTATCAGCATGCCGCCAGGGAAAGCATAGTTCTCAAGTACAATCTGATGGATGATACCTGCATTAGGTTTCCAGAAGCCCATGTTGTAGCGTTGACAAGCACTTGACATGAACTCATACACCTCGCTATGGCTTGTAAGCGCTCCAGCAAGGTCTTGCTGGCTACCATCTCGCCCTACGATGAGATGATCACAGTGAACTGTAGTAGGAACAGCAGTTTTGTCAAGTCCAGCTGTCATAAATTGAATGATCGCCATTTGGGCAGTGGCATCTTGACAGGCAATTCGCCGGGGTTTCAACTTTAACTGTGTCGAACCTCGAATGACTTTGTTGCCTTGTTCTCCATCAAGGTGTGCAAGAAGAACCTTCTCAGCATAGGTGAGAGGGCGGTCAAGGCTGAGTACAGCTAGGTCAGTAAATGGTAAACTGTAAAGGTAGAACATTGTCTTACACTTTTCGCAAGCGGGGGAGTTTGTCCAAAAAACCAACATAATCCACGCTGTGATCCGGCTCGAATCTACTCAACGGTGCTTGTCCCCTGACTCCAGCCACCGTGGCCATGGATCGGACGGCGGAGCCTGTGCGTATTGTGCGGCTAGCTCTCAACATTGCGTCTGTAGTGCGGGTGAACAAGGTAGAGAGTCTGACTGGTCGGAGTCACCAGGATTAGCTGCCGCTATAATGTTGGACGCCGACGATATTTGCAATCTCACAACCAGTCGCGTCGGTTGGATTGAAAATCAGCAAATGTCGGGGAGACGCGGGGAAGTGGGTTCGCGTTAGCGTTAGCGTTCGAACAGCCGATCATTCCCTCGGACAAGTCCGATGTTAGGGCATAGACGAGGTATGCGATAGATTATATGAGCATGGCAGGTAGCTCCCAGAAATAAAAGATCTGATTGTTATTGTTAAGAGACCTGGCTCTAACTTCTTTGTAGCTTGACAAGCCATGCGTTTCCGTTGGGCCAGTCTCCTAGAAAAGTAGTCCACTTGGCTTCATTACTTATTTTCCCTAGCATACTTGATCAAACCGTCCAGCCAGTCCTGGTGTCCAAGCAACATGGGATTCGGCTTTTGGGCAGCTAGTTCCTGCGCTGGCTTGCCAATTTGCGACTCCTGAGTCAGAACACGTACAACACCCCATTCCAGGTCCTCCACTATCCAAGCATGATAAACATCTATTGCCGATCCTTCATCTCCAGCTCGCCAGGCGATACGTCCGGGCGACTTGTCTGTCGGGGCCACAGACTCGAGAACTTCAGCCGGGAGAGGCGGGAAGCCGAAAGTGGAAAATTTGAAGTGATCGCCTTCTTTGAGAAAGGGTCCGGAAGCTGGCGGGGTGATTTGGGAAGCGTTATTGTAGTACTTTTCCCATTTGGTGATGTCGGCAAGGAATGGCCAGACCTCTGCAGCGGTGAGATCGCTGACAATGACCTCGTTAGACACAAAGTTGTCGGTTGTGCCGGGGAGGTACTTTTGGGGCCAGATTATGTCGGCTGGCATTTTGGAGAGGAGTGCTCGGAAGATTAATGACGACAAGTTATCAATGACTGATATGTTCTTAATAGTTGTAATAAATTTATCTCTTTCTAAGTACGTGATATTGTATTAACTGGATTTTAAATCAAGATTCGGTAAGCAAAACGGCGCCTATGACGTAGCATAATATGACGCCCTCGACCTCTTCCGCGGTGAGGATTAAATACAAGACCTTAAAGCCATCCTATTCTTCCACTACAACATCGTGAAAATTGCATCTATCTACCACGATGGAGTTCATCAAATCATCTCAACCAAGTCCCTTCCTAGGGAAAGTCGTAGAAATCTGCATCGTCACACCCAACATCCAAAAAACAATCCAATCCCTAACAAACCTCGGTCTTCCCCCCTTCAAAATTTTCTCCTTCAACCCTCAAACCGTCACAAACCGCACATTCCGCGGCACAGCCTCCGACTTCGAACTCTTGGTCGCGTTCGCAGATACAGGGGATATGGTATGGGAGCTCATGCAGCCTGTCTCCGGCCCCTCGCTTATGAGGGAGTTTCTGGATAGACAGCCTGAGGGGGGTATTCATCACGTCGCGTTTGATTGTAACCATGTACCCCAGGAGCAGCGCAGAGAGGAGTTTGGGAAGAAAGGATATGGGGTTGTGCAGGAGGGGGTTTGGCATGGGAAGAAAGGCACTTGTGAGTTTGTGTTTTATGATACTGAGGGGGCTGTTGGGACTTGTTTTGAGAGTTATACTTTTTCGGATGATTGGGAGGAGCCAGATGAGGTGGATTTGAACAACATCAAAGAAGAGTGACAGGTGGGTGGCAGAAGAATTGTCCTCTAAAGCTTAGGCTGCTAAAATAGAGTAGCCTAAGAGCCGATCTACACTGGCATAGAATGACTAAACTATTTCGTCTCTTATGCTCTTAGCGGTCATTTCTTCTGGCACCCTGAGGAGTGACTGAACCAGGGTCGTTAATATTCTGTCTGAATAGTGTCTATCCAGGCATTATCCACAGCGGGTCTGGGTTAGGCATCACGGCTTACTGAGGGGCTATGCAGTTCACTGCCACAATCCTACGAGCGGCCTCAATCAAGATTATATAACTTTACGACACACTCCAACCTCTGCGTGCTATTATTTCGCGGCATCCTTTAGTCAGTAATTGTAAAAGATGAGCGCCTACACATACACCCCAGTCTCGAAATCCGAGATCCGTCTCGTCAGTTTCAAAGTTACAGATCACCTTGAAGCAAGCATCAAAAACGTGCAACTTAATCCAGAAGACCCATTAAAATACACGGCACTGTCATATTGCTGGGGAAATGCGATTGATCGCGTAGAAATACCATGCGATGGGAGAATTCTCAGCATCACGACATCTCTTCATGAGGCTATACTTGCGATAAATAAGTTCAGTCCAGGACAGCATTTGTGGATTGATCAGATCTGTATCAATCAGGAGGACTTGGCCGAGAAGTCTGAACAGGTTACCAAGATGAATTTGATATACGATAGTAAGCTACTATGGACTTTGATGGATAGAAACTGACTTGTCATAGAAGCAGAGACCGTCCTCGCATGGCTCGGTCCCTCAGACACCACCACCCAGGCCGGCATAAACTTCGTCAAGAAAGTAGGCGAGATAGCCCTTCCAACAGCGACAGACTGGTTCCGCTGGGACAACTACGACGAAGCTCACGAAGAAACCAAACTCGAGCGTAAAGAAGAGTTAACCCTCGACCAATCCCGCGACTTGGGTATTTCCTTCGGCGACGAAGCTTCATGGTCTGCATTCACAGACTTTTACAACCGCCCTTGGTTCCAGCGCATGTGGACAGTCCAAGAAATCATCCAAGCCCGAAAAGCCCTTGTCCTTTGCGGAGAGTTCAGTCTTGACTGGGAATATATCTCTGCTGCGGCGCGATGGTATTGTTTTAAAGCGAAAGGCTTGCATAAGGAGCATCCTAGGGATGTAAATGGTGCATGTTTGACAACGCAAATGAGCACTATCCCATGGCGCGCAAGATTGGGAAGTGAATATCTTCCTGACCTACTGGGGCAAAAGACGCGTCCGACCTGTAAATGGGCTATGCGCGATCTTTTGGAGGCGTTGCGACCGCGTCTTGCGACTGATCCTCGCGATAAAGTCTTTGCGCTGATAGGAATCAGTGAGATTGGAATGAATGATACGAAAATGGCTGTTGATTACTCCAGATCTGTCAAGGAAGTATTCACACAAGCTACTGACGCGATTATCAAGAACGATACTTCGGATTTGAACGTCATTTGGTCTGCACGACAGAGGAATAGTGATGATGAGTGGCCGAGTTGGGTTCCTGATTGGAGACTCGAGACTGGCACGGGTTGTGCTTATGGGATTGGTGAGGCGTTGAAGGGATCGCAGCCGGGGAGACATGTTTATATCCCTGCGGGGGCTGGCTGTCTGGCTGTAAGAGGGAAGATTGTTGGACGAGTTACGTATGTGAACGAGTATCGGCACTTTGGCGAACTCTTCACAGAGAATCATCTTCGCGAAGTCTACGCCGCTTGCATGGAGCGTCTATCAACATACCCAACCAACGAATCCGTCGAAACCGCCTTTGGGCTGACTCTAATCGGCGGTCTACCCTTTCCATCAGGTCTCGAAAAGAAGAACACGAGTGTAGAAACATACACGGCCAATTACATGCAATTCTACGACAACACGCAAATGCCACAAACACCACCAGAAGCCAACGCAGCGCGCGAAAAAGCGCTTGAAGAGACATACAAAGTTGGATTAGACATGTCATGGCTACAAGCTGTGCTAACGACGTATTGTGAACGAAGGTTTGTTGTTACTGATAGTGGGTATATGGGGTTGGCGCATCATGAGGTTTTGGAGGGGGATGTTATTGCTGTGGTGACGGGGATGCATTGGCCCGTGATTTTGAGGGGGAGGGATGATGGGGGATATCGATTTGTTGGGTAAGTGAACTGTAACATTGTTGCGACGCGTACTAACTTTTGCAGGGATGCTTATTGTCACGGTGTTATGAACGGGGAGGCAATTGGAGGAATTGTTGATGGGAATGAGGAAGGGGAGGTTTTCACGTTGCGATAAGATGAATCGGTCGTCAAGGAAGTCTATAATCTATGTCTAAGTTTATTTTATCGTATATCCTCCATGACCAATCCCCAATGCATATCTTTTTTTCGTCGTACAGTTCGTCATCGCTCGTCCGTCATAAAGTGGTAGTCGTATTTACTGGCGAGTGTTGATGGGAATCGAAGTCTCATTGGAATCTAACATCTATGCCTTAGCTCCTGTAATAATACAAATCTTAGTCAAACAGAAAACATTTTTCATAGAAACCCAGCACAGCAGCCTTAGTCAGTCCTGGGTCGCTTGCGAGACTCAGACTCACCCTCAGCAGAAAAGTACTCCAAGCTGCCCTTGGGATCAGCCTTCATGGTCTTGCCACCCTCCTGCCACCCAGCAGGGCAAACCTCGCCGTACTCGTCAGTGAACTGGAAAGCCTTGACGAGACGGATGGTCTCCTCGACGTCGCGGCCGACGGGGAGATCGTTGACGGTGATCTGGCGGAGAACACCCTTGGGGTCGATGATGAAGAGACCGCGGAGAGCGATACCCTCGTCCTCGATCAGGACGCCGTAGGAGCGGGAGATCTTGGTGGACTTGTCGGCGATGAGGGGGAGCTCCAGGTCGGGACCGAGACCGCCCTGCTTGCGGGGCTTCTCGACCCAGGCGAGGTGGGTGAAGTGGGAGTCGGTGGAGACGCCGAGGACGGTGGTGTTGATCTCCTTGAAGCGGTCGAGGGCGTTGTTGTACTGGATGATTTCGGTAGGGCAGACAAAGGTGAAGTCCATGGGGTAGAAGAGAAGGACGACCCTGCACCAGTCAGTCAGTAACGAGACACGTAAACAGTGGACATCCGGGTTCTTACCATTGACCCTTAAAGTCAGAGAGCTTGATGTCACGGAACTCGCCTCCAGGGAAGAGGGTAGTAGCCGAGAACTCGGGAGCAGGGCGCTGAACGAAAGCTTGAGACATGATGATGGTTGTTGTGATGGTTGAGTATGGAAAGGAGACTAGAGAAGAGAAGGGAGAGAAAGGGAAAGGGAAAGCTGTGATTAAGAATGGAAGGAGAGGAAGAAAAAGCAAGGACCAGTGGAGCGTCAGGGGTCTTTGCTCTTTCCTGTGGAACGCGGTGGAAATTCATTTTTATCTTTAGCGCGACAAGAGAGAGATAACGATAAGAGATAAGAGCTGTTGGGGGGTCCACTTGGATGCTGTATCAGTGTGTACAGTTGTTCACTGGCACCGCCGTCAGTTACCTCTTTGAACATTTTAGGTAATTAGTGCAAAATTTATGCATGATTAATTCAATCTAATGGGTGTACAGTGGTCAGTGACTGGCGGTGACGCAAATGTGGACTGTCATGTCATGTTCAATGCCGCTTTCGCCGCCCACTAAAAAATGGCACCTACAGTACAGCAGGTACATAGCGCTAAAGGCAGAAAACACGTGCTGAAATCCCTGATCCTTGTTCGGGACCTGAAATTGATTCCAAATGCCAGAACTCAAAGTCTCCATTCCGGCTTCGGAGTCTTTCGGTTCGGAGCACCGAGCAACAATTGATTCCATCATATGATGCAATACAAGATTGATAAGAATTCTCTGATTGATAACTCATCTAGTGTACCTTCTAATGCACTCCATTCCCATTTTGAATCCCCCTTATAGCCAATTTATCAGCCTCCCTGATTATCTCCGACATATCATCAAGTCCCAACTGCGGACTCAAAGCACAAATCCTCAACGCCACCTTGCCACGCACTTTAGTCGTCAAGACACCCGCCAAATTACTCGAAATCAGACTTTTCGAGACGCCAGTGTTGATGATTTCTAAATCATCTTCTGAAACGCCCTCGGGCGCATATCGGAATGTGATGACTCCCAAACTTGCAGAACTGACAATTTCCCAATCGGATAATTTGCGTAGTTCTTCTTCTGCGCGTTCTGCCAAGTCGAAGCCGTGATCAATCATCTTTCCTAACTTCTCAACACCAATAACCCGCAACGTGAACCACAATTTCATAGCGCGTGAAGCGGGACGTGTAAGTTCCATGCTATAATTCCAGAAATTGGGTATATCCTCATCTTCAATCGCCGCGCCATCTCTCAGATAATCACCCTCATTTGCAAAGCTCCTGACTAAATTCGTCTTATCTTTGACGAGCAATAAGCCGCAGCTGTACGTTTGGAAAAGCCATTTGTGCGCGTCCCAGGACATGCTGTCTGCGTATTTGAGGTCTTCGACAGTGGAATGTCTCGTGGCTGATAAAGTGGCTGATGCGCCGTATGCGCCGTCGACGTGAAGCCAGAGATTGTGTGTCTTGCAGATTTGGGAGATGCGCTGGAGGGGATCGATTGCGCCTGTGTTTGTGGTTCCGCAAGTACCGACTACCAGGAAGGGAACAAGACCTGATTCCCTGTCTTGCTTAATTGTTTCTTCCAAAACAGTCGCGTCAAGTCTGAACGACTCATCAGCGGGTAACCGTCGTATTTGGTCCTTGTTGAAACCGAGTAAGCGCAATGCCTTTGCGACAGAATAATGCGTCTGATCAGAAAGATAAACAACACCCTTGTGAGTCTCCTGCGACACAAACCGATCCCTTGCAAGTACAATACCCATCAAATTCGCCATACTCCCCCCAGAAACACAAATCCCACCACTCCCCTCCCCAAACCCAACCTGTCTCCCAAGCCACTCAATCAACGTCTTCTCAATAACCACCGGCCCACTAGCCTGCAGCTTACTCGCACCCAGCGCATTAAAAGCGCTAGCTACAATATCACCTAGCCAAGCAACAGGTGATGTGGGCGAAGGTATGAAGCCCATGAAGCGAGGATGGTTCACGCGCATGCGGTGGTCGAAGGCTGTGAAGGCTTCGTTGAGGACGTGCTCGATTGAATGGGCTTCACCTGGTGTTCCTATTTTTTTGAGGTAGGGAACATCCTTTGGTTGTGCGACTTTGATGATGGGGTCGTTTTTTACGTCTTGGGTTGTGTTGGCTAGACGGGAGAGAATGGATTGGAGGGAGGATGTGACTGCTTCGAGGTCATCTTGATGGTTGAAAGAGTCCATGGTGAATGCAATTGATTTCTTGATCTTGCTTCAACATTATCGAAACAGGGCAATCTTGATCCTTATATCTCATCTCCCTTCGTAGTGTCTCACAACCACCAATGATGTATCTCGCCAATAGTGTAACTGTAATTGCGATGGCACCCGCATCTGTGGAGAGTGAAACGGCATGTCATCAGTACGCCTTTCGAACAAAACTAGCCTTCTCAGCGTTGATAGGCTGGTCAACTGGGGCTTGAGTTGCATAGGGTGACAATGTCAGCGCGCCCTTGATACCTTTTACTCGAATAGGTAATTTTCGGAGAGGGTCGGATATGCGAGATGTGGGGGGAGATTGATAATGCGGATATTATTGAGGTTTATCATTGAAGGATTCACTAGTTGGTGAAGGGAATGTTTGCGAGGTGTTATTTGCAACACTCAGCGTTGTCCAAGTCACAGCCACAGGCGTTCAATGTTACCCTCGTGAGATGTTGACAATCTCTGTGCGGCTATCGGCAGTTGTTGACGTAACCTAGAGCATATCTCGACTACCCCAGAAATGTTATACGAAAAAGACCTAAACTTCAATTATTAATACCCAGACAGTTCCTTATATCTTGGATCGATAGGGGAGTCATTCATTGATGGTAAACTGCTGTATAGGTATTTGGGGTTTCCTTGCGAAATTTCTTTTTATGCAGAGATTTAGGTCAGCTCTATCATCACAATGGCCACGGTTTTATCACCTTCACAAGTTTATGCAATTGATTCAAATAAGAACCGTAAAATGCATTGCTTTTCTCTAATCTATCGAAACCCCTCTATCTTTATAAAGCCCCCGGCAAAATCTCCGTAATATTACTCTTCCCCAATAACTCACCCGCATCCAAAACCTCCACCATCCTCCCCCTCACCTCTTTATTCTCCTCACCAACCCCCAAATGCTCCAACGTAACAGCCACCACACTCTCCATAAGCCTCTCCGCCAACTCCCCCGCATACCCTTGCTCATAAAACGCCGGCGTCTCATTAACCTCCAACAACCACGCCGTCCCTTTTGTATCAACCAGGAAATCAATTGCAAAGAGCTCGTAGCATTTATCTAGGGGTGTGAATTTGTCGGCCATTGTTGATGCGGCTGCGAGGAGAAGTTCGGAAGATATTTGGCAGGCTTGGTTGAATACGTTTGTCTTCCAATCCCCAGGGAGTAAAGTGTCGTCGATTTTCCAGAAATCGCGCATTGATTCTTTGCTTGTGAATTCCTCCTCGTCTTGAAGAGCGGTGTTCGTCAAAGAAGATTTCAAACTTGGGTTCTTCCATGGTGGCTCATAATCATCCAACGCTAGCAAGGCGAGCATCTCGTTAAACACATGGACTTTTAAACGACCGACTGATAGGACGTAAGCACGAACATGCCATTTTCGTCCGTCGATGGGTGGGATAGAAACGATGTATTGCTGCGCGACAAACTCTCTTAGAAGAGCCGAGGGAATACGTTCGTTTTCGCCGATGGTGAGGTTTTGAATCTTTTCGGCGTCGCTTATGTCTTGCTTCATGGAGAGTTTGCCGGTCGCTGTGATGAGGGCGTCTAGGGAGTCGAGACCTGGTGCTGAGAGACTGGGATGAAAACCATCGGAATCTGTATCACTTTCGTCTTTCTTGATGACTTCAGTTTCCTCCTCCTCCTCTTCTTCGGAGATATCGGCGGCGAGTTCAAGATTATCAGCCAACTCATCAATGGTACTGAAAATCCTAATTCCATGACCACAGTCAATCATCGCAGGTTTCAAAATCCACCAATCCCTTTCTGAAGGATCTTTACTCTCGTTATCCTCCAACGAGTAAAGCAACGTCAGATCATCAGCCGCAGCGAGCGCATCCTCCACGTACTCGGCATAATCCAGCGATAACTGCACAGTAGCTGGACTATGACCCTTGAGGATACTCTCAGGTCTTTTAGTAACCCAATAATCCACTACCTTGGCCATATGATCCTTTCGCGCAAGAGCGTCGCTGTTGGGATACGCGTTGAGAAGACCGTGTTTAGCCCTGTTCAGTACTGCGAAGTGATGGTTCAACTCCCAGCCGTTGAGAAGTTGGAAGACTGTTTCAGCATTTTCGGGAATTTGATGGAAGTCGTCGTAGAAGATTGCATCATTGACGTGACGTTTGATGCAGGCTTTGATATGCTCGTCAAGCCAAGGATTGGCGCTGTGGACGTAGACGTGCATTTTATTGGATGGAGTCTTCTTCTGGAGGTAGTGAAGCCTGACGAGGAATAGATACACGAGCAATTCTCAATTCCATGTGAAGCTCTTCAATAACGAAAATCATCAAGTACGTACTTGAATGAAAAAGGTCGATCTGTACTGTAAAAAGCAACCGCGACAAGACACGCCTTTTAAACCGCACATCAGCTATTTCTTTTCTCCCAATACGAAAAAATCATGTTTGCCCGCCAAGACCGAAAGTTCCACAGGCTTTATGATATTTGGTGGATTTTATTGGACGTTTTGTTGACTTCACGTAAGTGATATCATGAAGTTCATGATATTTTCCAAAATGCATGATCAAAGGTCGTGCTCACCGTTTCTTGTCAGGGGTCGAGCCAGGGACCCAATTCTTGGATCGCGATCAGCTATGAGCTTTACCCATGCTATTTCCGAGTTTTTGGAAGGAAGAAACGCGGTAGAAGGATTTTTCATGCGGTGACGTGAGTCGCGTATCATGTTGATGATGGGCTTGGCGCCAGGGTTTGGGATGACAAGACAAGGCAAGGCTGGCTTTAATTTACTGGAAACAGTGGTCTTTTTATAGGGCAATTTGTTTCGAGACGAACTTGAATCATGTCAGTTTGATGTAAAGAATGAATTTCGCTATTTTATGTCATTTATTCAGTAATCGTTTTTAGATCCATTTTTCCGCCCCAGGAACAGGAACACCTATCCCCAACCGAGCCTCATCTTCCAAACCTCTAGGATACTGTCTTCTTAAACTCGGTCGGAAGTTATTATGTCCAAGACTTTTTGACGGTCTGTGAATATGTAATAACGCTGAGTGGTATCCATCAAGTTCATTGCCCTGATCAACAACAGGCTTTGCGACCAATTGAAAACTGTCCGTCTTATTAAACGGCAATTTGCAATCATCTGACACCGCGATGGTAGTGTCATCTGAGATCTGTGGGCTGGGGATGGAATTGATAGGTTCAGATGCTTGTCGTCGGTTTCGTTTCGTGACTTGTCTTTTAAAGCTCTGCATCGCATCTTTTCGTAGAATTTGTGCGACGTCATGTCGTTCCGGTAATTGACCAAGCCAATTCTCGACCTTTTGTTGAACAGTATCTCGAATAACATCTTTTGGCCGGATACTTTCGTTATAAGCTTTCTCCTGCTCGAAACGTCGTGCGAAGATGAATGATACTGATGATGTGTCGCTTTGTGTTGAGTCTATGCATGTTGAACTTGGAAGGGCTGGTAGAGGTGGTAGAGGTTTTTGATGGTAGGTAAAATCGTAGTTATAGTCGTATGTGTCTTGTTTTGGAGTTTCGTTCTCGCCGAAAGGATCGAGGTCGAATTTTAGTTCATCGAGAGCAGCGAAGAGATCAGAAATATCTTGTTGGACACGCCATGTTGTTCTTGGTCCTCGTTTAGAATCGACCAACTCTTCAATATGGAAAGTTCCGTGTGTAGTACTCGTGGTAGACATTTTGACATAACAATGAACGATACGGAAAAAGAAAATGCAGACATGCCAGTAGGTATAAAAAGACCAGACTAATATACATGACGATCGTTAACGTCACACTCGTCAATCACTGATCGTCACATGGTCCCGGCAGTGTTTCGGATTGAGTGCGCGGTGGGAAGCAGGAAACATGCACGTCCGAGCGGTGCACGATGAAATCATTTGCCGATGCCTTGCCCGAAATGTTAATTAATGCGAGGTTTGACGCAAGCTTGGATCATGTTTCATCACGGGCGCCGAGGCTGACGCTGATATCAAATCGAGACGGCTGTTCCTGGGAATTGCTTTTTAGTTGCTGCATCACATGTTATGCGTCGGTTTGGCAGGAGTTGAATTAATGAATGTCTTGATAAGGCTAGTATTTTAATATTAGCTGCCGTTCGTGGCTGGTGATTGGAATAGTAATCAAATATGCTTATACGAGATCGTCCGGGAATCAATTATCCACGAACCATCGGCCAAGCTTCAACTAGTGAGATAAGTCAAGGCGCTACAACAAAAAACGTCAGCTTCTGTTTCAGCCATCGCGTTTATTCCGCGCCGCGTATTAAAGTTTCCTGCAGGAAGCTAATGTTGATCGATAAGAATTCGGCCATCCCATGTTTCACCTTCCAGAAACTGCGTAGTAGGGCTAGGATCACGGATCGGAAGCCGAGGGAGTCCGGGATTAGTGACATCTAGCGCGAAGCGGTTACAACGCCTCAGATAGGAGTGATCGGCTAAGATCAAACGGCGAGGGTATAAGAGGTGAAACGGTTGCGGTAAACTTATGTTGGACCTTGAAGTGTTTATTCTTATCGTTTCAAAACTGTCAAGATAGCTTTGGAATCAATTGCCTTTGATCGCAAAGTGTACCGACTACTTGCAACCACCGTCCATATCTTCATATCGGCATCACTCAAAAGGGCCGAAGGACTTTTTTCATTGTAACCCTACTCGGCTCCTCAACCGAACGCCAATCGACAGCGGATGTCTTCCCCGGAAGTTCCGGCTCTTATTGACCCTGCAAATCTCAAGGATCTGGGTTTGACGTACATCAAAGGCGCAGTTCGTCCATGGCGACGTCGATATTAGAACTTTATTTATCTTAACGAAAAGATGCTTCCCAGTGTCGCCCTTGACCCTGTCTCAATCGAAGCCTTTGGGTTCGACGTCGACCCTGTTAAAGTTTAAAGTGACTGCCTTCCCGTTTAATATTTAGCCTCTATTAACACCTTCTGATATAAGGGAGACTTTTAAGGTTATCGTTATATGTCGCAAGATCATATGCTGGGACAATGGCCACATCCTTCCAGCGCCCGTACCTGAATATCGGCACAGTTCAACGTACGAGAGAAAGTTTGTGGAATCCTGTCTCACCTAATTTGTCGCAGCAAAAGAGAGACTTGTATATACGCAAGACAAAACGCTCAAATCGATCGGCAAGTTCCCAATTACAGATATGAGAAGTCAAGGAGCCCCGACGAGCCAAGAAGCAGAAGTAACAGGAATTGAAGCACCACTCTACGCGACTTAGTACCAGTCATTGATTCACATGTAAATAAAAAGAGCTGGTTCAAGAACTGATTGATAACTAAGGTATTATGTCTATGCTATGATACTATTATGATAGACTTGTAACGAGGGATTGTTTTGTAATTCGACGCCCAACTCCTTTCTCTTCTTTTTACTTCCTTCTTAACACCTATTGGCACCACATCTGAACAGGGACACCAGAAACCTTGTCCAAAACATCAAAGTCCATACCCCACTGTCGGAAGCTGACAACGATCTGGTCAAATGTTTCAAGCTCCTCAGTAGTCCAGTCATCATCATCAAGACGAGGGATGTCAGGCACAGCAGCCTGCTTGACCAAAGAGTCGGCAAAGTGGACATCCACGTCAAGCTTCTGAAGCTCCTTGGCAAGCTGAAGACCGGGCGAGTTGACAAGGTGGTCCTGTCCAGCCTTGAAGCCCATGCCGACAACAAGAACCCGTTTCTTCATGTCAATGCCGGAGTCGCGACGCTGGAGCTTGCCACCGCCCATGAGATCGCTGACGATGCGCTTGGCCATGGTGGCAGGACGCTTGTTCATCTTATCGGCGCAGGCTTCGAGGAGGGGGAACTCGCAGTTGGAGAGGAGGTAGTAAGGGTTGACAGGGATGCAGTGACCACCGACTCCGAGACTGGGAGTGTAGGGCATGTATCCGAAGGGCTTAGTAGCAGCGGCGTTGGAGACCTCGAAGGGATCGATACCGAGACCTTGGCATGCATCGGCCATCTCGTTGGCGTAGGCAATGCACATCATGCGTTGGCAGTTCTCGTAGAGCTTGCACATCTCGGCGACTTCAGGCTTGGAGACAGGGACGATGCTGTCGAAGACGCGGCCGTAGAGACGGACAATGGCGTCGAGAGAGCCGGGGATGACATCATCGAGACCGGAGACGACTTTGGGGATGGATCGCATGGGAGGTTCAACACGACCGGGGTCGATGCGCTGTTATATGTTAGTATAGGCACAAAGTAAGACATTATACAGGGAAGCTTACCTCAGGAGACATTCCAGCAAAGAGACCCTTAGCCTGAGCAATAGGACCGAGAAGTTGTCTCGTCAAACCAACAGAGACAGAGCTCTCAATGACAACAGTGCAACCAGGTCTAGCCCACTGCTCAACCCGCTTCAGCGCACTGTTCAGATAAGAAAGATCAATAGTCCTATCCGCTCTAAGAAGCGTAGGAACAGAGATCAAAAAGTGCGTAGCCTTTGCAAGCTCAGACTCATCACAGGTGAAAGAAACATTAGGACGAGCCTTGAACTCGCCGCGAAGAAAGTCAAGTCTGTTCTCGCTGATGTCAAAACCCATGATCTCATACTTGGATGAGAAAGAGTCGACCAGACCAGTACCTACGAAGCCGACGCCGATCACTGCGACTAGGGGAGTAGCTTCAGTGGGTGTGACGGTGGGCTTGGCGGGTTGTGTCTTGGTTGAGGGACGGGTGGGGAGGACTCTGCGGGGAGCAGGTCTAGTGATGAGGTTGGCGTTGATAGGCATTGTGAGGGTGTGAAGAGTGAGAATGTTTGTCTCAGAAGATGATTGTGGTGATGATGATGAGATGAGTGAGTGATGAGTTTTGTTTCTTGTGGTCTTGACCTTCAGTTCTTATAGCTCGAATCTCGATACTGAAAACATAGAAAAAGTCTTTCTTTGTTGAAAATGTCAATCGTCTTTGATACTAAGCAAAAGCGTAAAGTTTGCATCTGTCGATTTGCCTACTGGTAGTTACTCGGAAGAAGTCTAGACTCAGTAGTATGAACCATCCCACGATGCGGCCATCGTGACTTGACAGACACGGCACCCCAGTAGCTTGTTCGTCTCCATCGAGCTTGCTTTGCTTGTCTCAATCGACTCCCTAATCAGGTAAGCTTGACTAGTCAAAATTGGCACATACCTGCGGTGCCTCCCGCAGCCACTGTCTCGGTGGCGATTGTGGTCCCAGGCAGGCACGGGCCAGCTCCGGAGTAGGGAGGAATGTGAATGGAGATTTGGCCAATCCTATTACATGCCATTCTCGGGTGGCACCAAGCACACGGGAGATTATGCTGATAGGGTAATGTATGAGGATTTGTGTTTTTGACATTTATAATGTGCCGATGGGCACGGGAGGCTGTATAGTTTGAGATTGATGTCCGAGAGATCTGAACTAGGGTGATTTACCTCGATCTGCAGATAAGCATAAAGAGATTTTAATCGCTATTGTTCCTGCATATTTCTTGCATGAAGATCAAAAGGATCATGTTGACATGTCAATCGATTACTTTGACAAACATACCTATACTGTAACTGGTTCTCGTGGACAGCCATAAACAGCCACACTAATTAAGCGAAGCGGCACATGGCATGATCTGTGGAACCAGACCCTGATATTGACTCAATCTTAGACATTGTGCCAAGTTCACCATCTTCAACCGCCAAGTTGTTGCCAAGATCCATAGCTCTCCTATCGACCGTTCTCATCGTCCCCCACCAAGTGAAAGGCGGGCGCAACGCAACGCATGCTCTTTCCGGGAAGGGGTCAGCCACTTATCACATACCTACCTAATTGATATGTCACTTCCTGATTCTCGCGTGGGTAGAAGACAAACGGGGATCGGCGGGGTGTTTTTTCTGCCATGCGAGATCAACAGGCACACGTTGGGTCCAGGTTATGTGATCGGCAGGGTATGTCGTATGATTTCGTTTTGCCATGTGGTTAAGAACGGTTCTAGAGCCAACAACAAGGCAATGCCAAGAATGAGGGCATACACAAACCTGGATTTGGGAAATCTTCAATAGTGAGAGTATCAACGAGCGAAAAATGTCACTACAGAGTAAGTGTCGCCGAGTCAGAGTACGGATTTGTGAATGCTCCGTCCGATCTATGAGGCTCTTCGGAAATCTGATGATCATGATCCATAACTCTCCGAGAACTACGGTGGTATTCGCACAGACCTTGTCTGAGCGTCGGAGACTAGAAATTAAGCATACACGGCATGGCATCTGTAAAGAGCATTCAGCACAAGACTAAGACAACATCTGGGCTCTTGCTTGGGAAGACAAGGACCTGGACTTTGGGTCAGAATGGAGAAGAAAGACAGTCTAAGAGCTTGTCTGCCTTGGCATATAGTCAACTGAGTCTTCCATTTCTGACTCTGACAGAACCAAGGTCTATTATCTAGAGTTGCCAGACACGGCACAACAACCATAAAGAACCGGCCAGACCCACGACAAACAACTTCTCCAACCAATTATATTTCAAGTTATTCTAACCGAGGCACGTTAATTGTCTAAGTGGAACAAAATGACGATGTGGCACACGAATCAAAAAATCCCATTCCGGAAGTGTGAGGAATGTTATCAAGTCCACTCTCACCACCATACCAAATAGTCTATGCGCAACAAGAAGTGATCGGCAATTCTCGGTTTGTCCAGACGTTAAATCGAATTGTTCCTGAAAATTGCTTTCTCAGGAAAAAGATCGTCTTATGTGAGCGGGTAGCCATGCAAGGGCAGGCAGTTTTATCGGCGAACTTGGATCAAAGTGAGAAGACAGTGGGTGACTGGAATTCTGCAGAATGTATTTGATAGATCAGTTGCCATCGTGAGATGAGTCCTTCTGTTTGTGATGTCTTGAACTTGAACACTCTTTCATCTCTTTTGTCTTACACTCATTTATCCTTCCCGAGACAGTCTTTCTTAGACAGTTTCTCACCTCTCAGTCATGGCTACTCTAAGTACAAGGCCCATGAGTGCCTTGTGTACCTTTGACGAGAAAAAGGCCTACCTCGACAATGACTTTACCGATTTGAAGAAGAACATCAACGCTTCCACAATCCCCGAACGTCCCAACCTCGACCGTTCCAAATCCTGGCAAAATGCCTCCTTCTCATCAACAGCTGACACAGTCGTTGGTGACGAGGAGCCTGAAGCACCTAAGAAGGACGGTTTCTTTACACTCAATGTCATTCCCAACCCCAATATTCCCAAGATCTTTGAGGAACCCGCCCCAAAAAATCTTTTTGCCCCCAACTTCTCACGTCCCTTCGGCCTTAAGGTCACTCCTGAACGACCGCCCCTTCATAATGTTACTGTTGAGGATGATGAGGTTTGTCCTCTTGAACAAGATCCCAAGAATGCTGAACCTACTGTCACTGTTGAGGAGAAACCTGTTGCTGGCCAGGCTGCACCTACCCATGCCAATGACACTGTCGACACATGTGGTTACCCCAAGATCGAGGACCCTGTCGATCCCGCCCGCGTCCTCTCACCCAGAGATCTACGCAACCAAAGGGCTGCATTCATGGGTATCATCGTTCTCATCAACATCTGCATGGCCATCACCGCTTTCTTCGGCAAGAAGAGCAAGCTTGTCTTCATTGTCGTCCTGTTCGTCAAGAGCAAGGACTTTCTCTCCGCTATCCTTTCTCCTACGGGGATGATGTACCGCTCTGTCTACGAGTGGTTCTATCCTCCTGCCCCTGTCAGCCGACGCTGGATCCTTTCCCTCATCCCTGCTTATTCAGAAAGCGAGGAGCAGATTGTCAAGACCATATTCTCTCTTCGCGACAATGGTGTCGATCCTCATCGTCAAGTCATGGTCGTCATCTTGGATGGCAAGCCCCGCGATGTTCGATCACATATGACACGCATGGTCCGCGAGTTCCAACGCCCCTACGTCTCCTTGAAGTGGAAGAAGGGTGTCTTGAACATCCTCGCCGGCTTCATGGAAGATGTCCCTGTCATTGTTATTGAGAAGGTCAAGAACTCTGGTAAGAAGGACTCTCTTGTTCTCTGCCACGATCTCTTCAACTACCCTCGCGAGAACTCTCCTCTGTACACCAAGCTTCTACGAAAGGAGATGTGGGATGAGATTCTTCCTGAGCTTACCAAGGGCGAGGAGTTCTCTGGCTTTGACATGGTATTCTGCACCGATGCCGATTCTACTATCTACAAAGGCGCGGTTGCTCTTTTGGCGAACGCTCTGGCGAGAGACGAAGATGCTATCGCTGCTTGTGGTTTGGTACTGGTTGAGCTAGAACCAGGCTACGAGTGGTCATTCTGGAACTTGTATCAACAGTTCCAGTACACCTTTGGACAATACGTCAGACGGCGAGCAGAAGGTTTCGTGGGCAAAGTCACTTGTCTCCCCGGCTGCATCACCATGATCGCCTGCCGACCAGAAATGGCTGGTGCAATCCGCAAATACTCCGAGCCCGTCACCGGTGAACTAGTCATCAACCACCAAGTCCAATATCTTGTAAGTCCGCCTTATTCTCTAGCGCATACCCACCCACTAACTCAATCAGGGCACCGACCGAAGACTCACTTACTCCATGCTGTCCCAGGGCCAACACCTCCGGACCCTCTTCGTCCCCAACGCCGTCAGCGAAACGGTAGCCCCTCAATCCCTCTTCCACTACCTATCCCAACGGCGCCGCTGGGGCTCCAACGCCTACTTCAACAATTACTTTTACCTTGCCGGCGAGAAGATGATCCCTATTACCCGCATCGCTGCCTCCATCGAGGTTATTCGCTTGAGTCTTGTCTACTACCGCATTCTCAACACAGCGCTCTTCATCGCTAGCTGTGTTCGTCATGTAACTGCACTAAAATTGGTTCCCATGCTGGTCGTCGGCCAATTACCTTCCCTATGGTTCTTCTGTTCAATTCTTCTCGAGCCCGAGCTCCGCAAGCGAGGCCATAAGCTTGCCATCGGGTACTTTATTAACAAATGCGTGTCACCATTTATGAGCGTTATCATCTTTACAAAAGTTGCTACAAACCTGGGTAGTCAGGTTTGGGGCGTTTCTGGAGTGACGGCGTCTTCAGCACCTGTTGCTGCTGCGCCGACGGAGGAGGAGGATGTGGAAAAGAAGTTTATCAGCGATTCTCTTGATGCTGCTGAACGTGGGGAGGTTTCTCCTGCTATGAAGTAAGATTCTGATGGGCTTACTAAGCCTGAGCGTGCTCGTCTTAGAGATGAGCGGGCTGATGTTGATATCTAGATGATAGAATATTAGACTAGAAGATACCCGGTAATATTAATTACTTTACACTACGTCTTGTGGTTTTGACATTCTGTGATCGCTTTGTGAAAAGGTCAAGATTAGGGCACACATTGCGCAGCGAATCTTAACTCCGAGGAGCTGAAGTCAGGCCCTGGGTAGTCTGAACTCCTTCACACTGCCAATTAGGAGCCTTCAGAGCTACATCTAGAGACCTGGACCACTGTGACTGTGATCCAGGCTGCAGCATAAAAGTACAAGAGCCTAGTCCAAAAGCGTATTCACAGATCCCTCATACATCCCTTGTGCTTTCAACCGCCAAGTGTGTTCCCCGACGACCAGAACCCCATAGAACAATACCATCAGGCACAAAACCCAAGTTCCAAGCATTTGGATCTCTTGCCGAGGGCAGTTTACTTGGCATTGATCGTCTTGGCATGGCCTGACATTTCTTGCAAACGGTATATCAAGCACTCGCCAAGTACACTACGATGGCCAAGAGTCGACGGCTCATCAACGATCACCAACTACTCAAAAGCTATCAAATCATATTCTAGACCTTTGATGACGTCTCATTTAGCGGCGCCTTCCGAGTTGTGCCACCCCCGGACCGATAATTCTAAATCAGCCATATCCGGACGCCTCACATTCCAGAGACGTGTGTCTTGGGTGCAACTTGTGAAATGCACCCCTCTGCAAAGGAACCTTACAAATTCCAACACTGGTGATTTGACACGTGCTAAACTCTATCAAAGAGTCTAGGCTCCTGTCTAATTCTAATCAACCATTCTTCCCAACAAGGTTAGCATCACCACATGAAAATATATAACATGTCGCACCGAGCAAACCTGCCCCTTCACCCTCCACGGCCCAAATCATTCCTTTTTTGGCACTCCCTCCGATGCCTCTCCCACGGCAGTGTTTCTCACGCTGGACCATTTTCATCATCGTGGGCTGCTTTGTTGTCGTCGTCGTTACCTGCGGTACGTATTTCGGGCTGGCGAAACGAAAACATCACTCGTTTGACTGGACGGCTATCGCGAGTGATCGCGGTGATGTCCTTCCTGATTTCAGCTTTGCGGGGTACCATGCTTCGGCGATAATATTACCCAGTGGAGTTGGTGCTAATATTACGCTGGCTTTCAATGGGAGTGTTGATGATGTTGCGCCGTTGATACAGGATGCTGTTGATAAGATGGCTGCGTTGGGTGGTGGGGCTGTGTTGTTGCCTGAGGGGAGATGGCCGATGGGTGCTGGTGTTAATATTACTAGTAATGTTGTTCTTGCTGGGGCGGGAAGTGACAAGACTGTTTTGTTGTTGCAAGAGCGTCCTTCTCAGGCGGTGTTCACTCTTGGTACACCGAGCAATGGTACGAAGCCTCGCTATGGCTTCAGGTCCAACATCACCAACGACTATGCCCCCATCGGGTCATCTTCCCTAGACGTTGTTGACAGCGCTGGCTTCGCTGCTGATCAACTAGTCTATGTCTCTCGCAGTGCGACAGAGTCATGGATCAGAGAGAATGGCATGAGCGGTCTTGTCCGCGATGACGCTGAACAAACATGGATACCAGTGAGTAATACTTCCTCTTTGAATAGGCCACTTACTGACATGGACCAGGTCGGGAAAAGGATCATGGCGCCAAACCAAATCAGCAGTGTCTACGGCACGAACGTCACCCTCCAAATTCCCTTGACGGATAATCTTGACTCAGATTACTCTCAACCTGAACTCATAGTCTATACACCGCCTTACATGAATAAGGAGATAGGTATACGAGATCTTGGTATTGAAGTCCCTGATACCTGTTCGGGTGCACCCATGAGCGACAAGACCTGCAACTCCCCAGCTGTCCACTTCCCATCTTGGACGGTTGACAGTTGGGCTAGTGATCTCAGTCTCAAAGGTTTCAACAAGTTCTTCCAGATCGATCAAGATGCTTCTCGCATCACAATCCAGAACTGCACTATGAACCGGGACAAGGATATCCAAGGCGCTGCTCTCCCATTCGACATCTTGATACAAGGTTCACAAGTCCTTGTTCAAGACTGTGCGCAAGTTGGCAGCCCGGATGCAAGATGTTTCACCGTCGGTACAGGATCTCTCACAGCAGGTCCCAATGCCGTTCTCCGTCACAAAGCCAAGTCCGATGTGCAGACGATTTATCCTCATCAGCGATGGGCTCATGGACTGTTGGTAGAGGATAGCTCTGTCAAGACACTCTTTGTAGATCGTGGCATCAAGGGTTCGGGCCATGGGTGGTCCATCAACGGTGGTGTAGGCTGGAATCTAGATGGCAGTGTCGACTTTGAGTCTCCGCCGCTTGGTATCAATTGGTGTGTTGGTTGTAATGATCCCAAAGGGAATGCGACATTTATTGAGTCAGCAAAAAGGGTTGATCCGGAAAGTCTCTTTATGGCGCAGCTGGGGGAGAGGAATATTTATAGACATAACCAGGACGATGAGGAGTATAACATGGAGACTAGACCAGGTATTTAAAAGCAGAATAACCCCAGACGGTCAATTGTATGCCAGATGCCAACATAGCAAATGCGAATACGTGACGTTTGCGAGGACTGATAAGACTGGCATGAAATGCCTGACTACTTGTAGAATATCAGAAAATGACAGTAGCCTGGTGTATCTCTCATACTGGTTTCTTGAGATATCTCATGTTCATTGAGACTATGTGGGCTAGACTTAAGCGCGTCGCGTCGCGCGCTAAGGCACAGTCATCAAGTCAAAGAACGCAATTTTGACACTAGCAATTGGCACAGAGTGGTTTTCTGAACGTTTAATTCATTATAGGAAATATTTACTCTGGATATCATGATACATTAAATGAACCCCTCCACCACTTCATCATAAACTCTCTAAGCGTGAGAAACAGGAATGTTGTCCTTGGGGTCAAGCATAGCCTGCTCAACAAAGACCTTGTGCCACTTTCCAGTGCAAAGAAGGTAAGTAGTCTCCTTAACACCAGCCCAGTTCTCCCGCACGATATCCATAGTAGGTCGCGAGAACACAACATCAATCTCCTCAAGAGTCTTGTTCTTGGTCTCAGGCATAAAGAAGATCTGGTAAATCTCACCAACAAAGGCAATACCACCGTAGAAACCAAGAGCCAGACCAGTCTTGCCCATGCTCTCCTGCATGGCGGAGAAGTTGTAAGTGACGACGAAAGAGGCGAGGAAGAGAAGGGCGTCAGAGGTTGTCATTCCGTAGGATCGGAGGTAGGTGGGGTAGACCTCTGAAGGGACGACCCAGGTGAGACAGGCGTAGGATCCGAAGAATCCCATGTAGACGATCAGACCAGTGAGGTAGAGACCTTCGACAGTCATGAGCTGAGTCTTGACGTCAAATTGGTAACTGATACCAATGAGAACAAGACCCATGAAGAAACCGGGAAGCATGGTAATGGCCCAGAATCGTCGACCGAATCGCTCCATGAGGAAGATAGCAGGAATGGTACCGATGAGGAGAGATCCACCACCGACGAGAGACATGTAGTTGGCCTTGTACTCGTCGAAACCAATCTGGTTCATGAGAACAGACATGTAGTACATGATAGCGTTGACACCAGTCAATTGACCCAAAAGAATCATGATGTTGGCATAGACAAGAGCACGGCGGGCACGAGGCTCAGTGAAGAAATCCATCCAAGGGAAGCGAGCGTTCTTGGCACCTTCCCTAACAGCAGCCTCTTCATTAATGACAGAAGCACTCATGACGTAAAACTCCTCTCGAGACTCACGCTCCTCGATACCACGGATGCGCTTCCACACCTTGTAGGCGTCGAGATGCTTCTTCTGGTGGATGAGGAAACGGGGTGACTCGGGCAGGAACAACATGCCGAAGAACATGATGGTGGAGAAGACGAGGGATGAGCCGAGGATGTAACGCCAGTTGCCGGGGACCTTGAGGAAGATGGCGCCGACGGCGTAGCCTAGGACTTCACCCAGGGCGATGTTGAATTGGTAGAGAGATACCAGGTTTCCTCGGATCTTGCGCTCGACTGTTTCGGCGACGTAGACGGGGACTGTACCACCCTCGAGACCGACTCCGAGACCGAGAATGACACGAGAAGCAACAATCATACCTGGCAAGTTAGTACAGGTAGTCAGGTGTAGAGAGTAGGAGGGACTTACCAAAGTTGATGGAACCAGCCTCAAGGGCAGCACCAATAGTATAAAGAATAATGGAAATAATAATAGCACCCTTTCGTCCAAAGTACTCGTTGGCAGGCGACAGCAAAAGCGCACCACCAACGGCACCAAGCGGCATACCGGAGTTAACAAGCGAATTCTCCCTCGCATTCAAGCCCAAGTCGTCGGGCAAGAAGAGGTTGGCACCAGAGATAAGGGATTGATCAAGACCAGAGAGAAGACCTCCCATGGAGGCGAAAGCGACGAGAAGCCATGTAAAGTGCTTGGGGTTCTTGAACTGGACTTGGAAGAAACCAGTTTCTAAACCACCGGCTTCTTCGAGTTGACGCTCCATGTCGGAGATGAGGTCGTCGACTTCTCGGCCGCCATGCTTAGCGACTTCCAGGGCTTCGAATTCGGGCTTTTCGTGGCCCATGGCATTTTTGATCTCGTCCTTTTCGCGATCGACCGTGTTGGTCGAGTTTTGTCGAGATTTATCCATGATGAAGAATATCTCAGAGTATGATAATAATAAAAGGAACAATAGCGAAATAAGATGTAGATGGGCACGAGGTACTTATACAACACCACAACTTGCCTGGCTGGGTTGGGGAAATGGTTGATCTGGAGAGCCCCAACTTTTATATTGTGGTTCTCTTGCAGAACAAACCCGCATTCCCCCAAATCTGGAGATTTACACTCAATCATTAGACTTTTCCGGAGCACCGCAAAAACCCCATTGTTGGATGACGGTACGACCGAAAGTTTGGCCGGTTGAGCTCCATCGAGAGATGCCGTCCCAGCCGATTTGAGTGGAGTTCTTTAATGGGCGATCAACAATGCTGTAACGCTCTAGTACTGTACGAGTACATGAAAATGCAACGGCTGTAACATGATTTGGTCTTTCAGCTGACTCGCATGCCAAAACGAACCATTCACCATCAACGTCTGTTCCTTGAAAGAATTTCTCGCTCCGATAGATGGGCCAATCATTCCAGAGAGTAGTGATTGAAGACATCCACTCTCGAGACTCCAGGCGAGGATCTACAGACACTAAAGCCGGGCTTACGTTGTTCCTTTTCTAGAAATCTTCCAAGCGCAAGCCTTTTACGTCATTCATTAAGCCGTGTACCCGTGTAGGCAAGCAAAAAGGCTCGTCGGCTCCGGGTTGAGTGTCACCCTAGCTTGTTACTTGGATATTGCCTCTCCACCGTTGGGAGAGACATTTCGTAATGCGTCAGTTGAGACGAGTCCCAATGAATCCTACAGTCTGGTTGGGAGCATCAATCACGGTAAGTCCTGCTGGATCGGATGTTCCTAGTGGCACGATTACCTTTCTCTCTGTCGCGAGATCCGAACATGCGTTTTTTTATCTGCAGTTGTCAATGACTGCAGTGCTGCTATTCCCGTGCCAAGTGCTCAACTCGTGGCGGGATCCGGGAACGCCCACTTAGCGAACACTAAGCCCAGGGGATCTTGCCATGATTCAGCCGCATCTCTTGGCTGGAAATCTGTTTGACGACGGTGATGATGATGGTTTTTCTGATTATATCCGTGGACTAGCAGAGTCATTTGGATCACGATGGAGGTTCGATACGATGTTGGGCATGGCCAGTAATTGGGTTTACCGCGTCTGGGGAAGAACAGACTCAATCCAGTGTTTCGGTGCATTGTCTCGGCGAAATAGAATAGACTCGCATTTCCCAGTGATAAAACACCAAAGAGATCACGTCGGATACTCCGCAATGCTGATCGCATGTCCTCAAAACAAGAACATTGGGTAACCCGACCCAAACCCACAAATCAACCTTAACATCCCCACGAAAAACTCCCTCTGGGGACCACCACTTTTTTTCCTCGTCTCTCTCCAGTCTGACGCCTTGAATATCGTGTTTGGGACATCGGCCCTTTACCCAGATGCCTACACATGGAAACTCCACAAACGGAAAGAAACGGGCGTCTCGATAGCTTCAGGTAGAATTCCCTGGTGCCATGCGTTCCCCGACATGCCATTTTCTGGAGATCACGGGGTCTGACCCCCCCGCGATTCTGGGTAAAGGGCCGAATTCCTCCCCCGGGAATTTCCCCATTCTTGGGCACTTACATGGATTATCACCATCGCGTGCAAGACATGAATAAGGAGACTGTCATGCAACCGGTGAGTCGTGCAATTAATATGCGGCTACATTCGGAGCCGTACTCTCAATAACTAACAATCAAGGATTTTTTATTTTGGGGCAAGAGTTGGAAGTTGTACCCTTTTTGGGTTGCATGATCCACTGGTAATCAGACTGAAAATATTTTGCATGTCATTGACTTGAGCACAGTCGTTCGTTGCTGTGAAAAACTCGTACAATTGTGGAGAC
This sequence comes from Fusarium luffae, assembly GCA_013184325.1. Lineage (NCBI taxonomy): Eukaryota > Fungi > Ascomycota > Sordariomycetes > Hypocreales > Nectriaceae > Fusarium > Fusarium luffae. Next base: position 38,090 of record JABCJV010000375.1, read on the forward strand.
GTAATATCAGCACGAGATCTGCAGAATCTTTATCCGTAAACTCGCGACTCTCACGAGTATTGAATGAATGAAGAGCCTCATTAACTCCCCCAACCCAGATTGAAAGAAAAATCTTCGTTAGTCTTACCGCAAGCCACTGCCGCATCTCATTCAGCCTCATCAGCCCTACCGGCTGTCTCCTTCCCTTGGCTTTGCCTAAACCCTCTTGGCCTTCCGGCTTCTGTCATCCTTGACACCGACGCCAAGCACAAAAGCAATCCTCAAAACCGTACAAATCCCTGTAATGATGACACTAAACCAATCCTCCCAGCGCCAACCACTCAGCGCAAGATTGTTCTCCATTTTGAGGCCCACGTAAACAGCCGTAAGCATTGTAAAATCCGCAGGCAGAATCGCGCCCTGGACCATCTTCCAGATATTCACATCGTGCGTGTAACGAAGTAGTGTGAGCATGAGGATTAAGTAGGATGTGCCCATGCCGGCGATCTGGTAGAGGAAAGGCGCGAAGGGTGCGGCTGGGGGGCGCGTGGTGAAGAAGGCTTGCAGGGCGAGGTTGTGGTCGAGGAAGTTTACCCACATGCCCATTATAGTCAGGGCGGGGTCTACCCAGAGGAACCAGAGGGTGTAGATTGGGTGGATTTTATCTGTGATTGCCATTTTGATGAGACTTGAGTTTGATAACTCGTTTACTGGATTCATATTTGCAGAAAGGAAGAAGGAATCAATCAGGCTTGACTTGGAGTCCTTCTTATATCTGTTGCTGGATGTCAGCTTCGTAAGCTTATAGCCATCCTGTCAGCGCTAATCTTGGCGGTTGGTTGGCAAACATCAGTATGTCAGAAGAATAGACGCGAAGAGTATGATGAACAAAATAGCCCGAGCTATCAGGACGAGCTAGGTAGGAGTCTTGTGCTAGTTTATTTTGACAGCTACACCTCTTTTCTGTCACCCCTCTGGGAAACAAGTTCCTGATGGGTCGCAATTGGTTTCCCCTCATTGCGCCAAAATGCGTGGCTGACGGTTGAAAGCCGTTGGATAAGCAAATTTCAATGGGATAATCTGACAACCTTAACTGGATGTCCGCACCGTCGATTGGAAAATTGCGTCGATTAATTGACCATGTCCCGTCACGCTTGTCAAAGCTCATGTTGCTACCCTACAGCGATAGATTTACTCTTATTATAACATGTTACAAGGGGTACATTGCTGTAGAACGCCCTTTTCCTGCCATCAAACCGGGTAACGCATCGAAATAATAATAGTAAACCCAATGATAAAACTTTCAAGTATCAAGCTTTCAGTGTTGAAGGAAGGTATGCTCGAAACACCAGGTCTTGGCATTGACGATCGCGATCGCGAACGTGCATTCGTAGGTAATTGGATTTTCCAGCTTCTTACCCTGCAGCTCATTGGGTAAATTCCCAACCAGCCTCTCGTCGCGAAAATGCAGAGTATGACCCTCTGAAGAATGCATTCCATTGTTATTACCGAGACACAACATCGCTCCCGATTGGTCCCATTTTCTGTTTAGTGATCAATGACATCTTTCAGCTCCAACCCTTAGTCAGCACCGGAGTCAAGTGCGGCCTCTCTCATTGGTCATCGCAATCGTGACATCATCCTCGCTTCATTACAATCTTTCATTCAATCTCTGGCTTTTGCGAACGGATTACGGCCGTCAGGCTAGTGGAGCAGTTGCTATGTCTGTGTCTTCCGATACGTCCTTGGACAGGCGCCCTCTGCGCGCCATCCTTCCAGCTGATGGTGCTCCTGCGCTAGTGGATGCTGCGCGGAGGTGTCCCTTGGGTGTGCGTCCCAAGCGAAGCTTGGTATCTGCCGCGTGTCAGGCTTGTCGGAAAAGAAAGTCAAAGGTACATACCCCCCGAGAAGCCATCTCCGGTCGAAACTCTAACTCTTGGTAGTGCTCGGGGACGCGTCCGGCTTGCGTAGAGTGTACCAAGCGCTCAACCGAATGTCGCTGGGAACCCACCGAAAACCAAGCCATTAAGCGAAAATACCACGAATTGGTCGACGGACATCACCGTGCTTCATCATACCAGCGATTATTCGAGTCTATCAAACATATGAACACGGAAGATGCTGCGAAAACGGTTCATAGGATTCAAGCGGGTGATGATGTGGAAGCTTTGCTGGACGAGGCTGAGACAACGACCGTGCGGAAGCAGGGTAGCAATGCTTACGAGGACTTTTATCGCATGCTGCAGGCTAGACCTGAAGAGGACTTTACCGACGTATTGAGATTGGTTAGGAAGGGGTATGATGTTAAAACTATGCTGAGACATATCCGTGAGGCGGATTTGTTGTTGCAGATTGCGTTTAAGCCGACGATATGAATTTCCTTTCAGCGCGAAATGACCCGACTTTCTACGCCAGGATTCGGATCCGTATCTCGAGACTTCGTTTTACGAAGCAGACAGGCCGTCACCGGATAATCTCGCATTGGGCAACAAGTCAGATATTGTCTTCGATATTCCGTACCAATGCATCGACGCTCATTGAGCCCCTCCTAACCAACACGCGCATCTCAAAATGGACAACCGTCACATCAGATGAAAGCATGCTGACGTTCCTATTGTAATCCTAATTTCAACACGCCCACCCTTTCTTCACATTCTTCCACAAGGTTTTCTTCCTCCGCGGCTTGAAATCCGGTTCAGCACAACACTGCTCCTCCCTTCTAGTTAACGCGGTGCTCGCAACCGCAACACACCACAATTCCACAGTCAAGGGCGTAACGAACCATGAGGCGCAAAGTCTCTCTACTATCGGTTCTTTGCTGAGACCAAGAGATTGTGGGAGTTGGAAATGGGAGAGAGCAAGCTTATGACATGCCAAGCCGCACTGGTGACGAACTCGATTTATAATATGGATGGGTCCGATCAGCTCGGAAATGATTATATGGTCTAGTCAGCTAAGATTGCGTATAATTTGGATTTCTTCGGAGCTATGGGAAGAGGGAAGATGGATTTTGTAAAGGAGTTCACAGCATGGTGTCTTTTTTCATGGCAATCGTAAGTCCCAGTCCCCCATCCAACCTAATCTACCGACAAGACTAACGAATCATAGCCTGATGCTCTTCCACTTCTTCAAGCCACGCCTATTTCAAAAGCCGCCCGACATGGACCTACCGGATCCTCACTAGTCCCTGGTTCGACCCGAAGTCCATGTAGGGTATCACGAATCAGGGTCTCGACCGATCCTCTTCCCAGAGTGGTTTATGCAGACTGTCAAGTTCAGGATTGTACTGAATGATCTCGCCAACGATCGTTTTAGAGGAGGTAAGAATGCTGCTATTACACTGGAACAAGCAGCGAAATACTATTGAAGGCTGTTGAGTGGTTTGACGATCTTTCTGCCTGTTTGAAGCCTGATAAAATCGTGCTTCCATCGCATTTGCATCTTCAGTAAGTGTCGGTGTTGAACTAGACTTATGCACAAGATTGGCTGACAGGTGTAGCATCCACTTCCAGTACATAGTTATGCTCCTTCTCGAGCCATTCGTGGCTTGTGAGAAGGACAACACATCAATAGCCCTCCTAGAAGGCATGACCAAGTCCATCCGCGCACTCGTTCACGAAGCCACAATTCGCTTGGAAACCCTCGTCCGCGCCTACTACCTCCACCACAGCTTCAACACCTACGCGCCAGTAATGGTCTAATTCCTCAGCGTACTAGGCTTCCTCTCCGCTCAAAAAGCAGTCACCAACCCCTCCGAGCACCAAAGCAGCATGACCCTCGCGACACTCGGTCAAAAAGCAAGCACAACAAGCCTATCTCGCTAATGCAATCAATATTCAAGCTGTATTTAGTAAAATTCCGCCTGGTATGGCGGATGTTACTAGTCAGTACTGTAGTCTGAATGTGCCGGGCGCGGTGGTGGAGATCCAGCCTGCGTATGTCAGGTCGGCGTATCCGATTCATATGCTTAGTATCTATGCGGATGCTGAGGAGCAGAGGTTAGATAGGGTGATTGAGGAGCTGAAGATTTGAGGTTGTTTTTGTCGATAGCGTGGGATGGATATGATTTTGTGGAAATTGCTGGATGACTGCAGTGAGGTAGTCTTTTGCTTATTGATTGATTAGCTGTTATGGCGTCAGAAGAAGTCCCCGCGGGAAGGAGGAGGGACGAAATGGTCCGGTCATCTTGTAGTAGTCCAAACCAGCATTTAGGATGCTTTATTCCGGCACCATACGCCTGACAGGACAGCCTTTCTGTTACCCACTTGCTTCTTCATAAGCTACATGTTGGTTTTCCAATATGAAACGATATTTCCTTCTCCATAATCAATTGTGGTTAGTTTGTACCAGCAACTCGGTAGCTGAATATTGACAAGACGCTACCGTTGGCGCTATTGAATGGCGCAGGGGTCGACTCAGATCCAGACCTGTGGCGCAAATGTCACTACCGCACTAATCGGAAATTGAAAGAAAAAAGGAACAGCGAATGAGAGAGCGAAAGAGGGAAATGGGGAAATGTTGCTCGGTTAGCGGTGAGACACTCGAGTGTCTGAATGCCACGTGAGTTGTGCGGGAAAGCAGGGTCCTTCGCGTATCGTTGATTGCCGATGATTTACATGTGGCGAACTGCCGAAGGATTGGGGTCCTGGTAACTGCATTGTGGAGGGAACACCTCTTGCCTGGGGAGATCAACTCAATGTAGCAAAATAATTCGGTATGCAGCACTCAATTGCGCTTTACATTTCCAGCTGTCCTCCTGTCCCCTGTTGTCGACACTGTCGACTCAACAGCCACAGCCTAGCTCCATTCTCACGACGTCGGACATCCTTAGTCATGACCGTCGTCAATAAAGGGTCCATCTTACTAATGACTAGCTCAGGCACCGAAACGATAAAACTCCAGTAGCCCTATAGCCCGGCTGTAGAGGCGCTGGCTGAACACCCTCATCCAGCTGCGCCACACGACACTATCGAACGCCCTCCGTTTCCACAACACCAAGCAAGCAATAGGGGTTGCCAAATATCACCGATTTGTTGATGGACGAATTGAGTACATAAGGATCATGTTCAAACGAAATCAACAGAACTCTCTCCTCACTCTCAACCGCCCAACTCGGTCAGTCATTCGCTTAGTTTCCATCTTTTTGGCTCAGCCATTATTACGCTCACTATGCGCTCTTTCATCACCTTTGCGGCTCTCGCCCTTTCCGCTTCGGATCTGGTTTCTGCCGGTCCCTGTAAGCCTCGTCCTACCAGCACTGCCGGTGCTGAGACTTCTGCCACTGGCATCGAGACCTCTGCTACTCTTGGTCTCGAGACTTCTGCTACTGCTGGTGTCGATACCACTGCTACCGCCGGCACTGAGACCACTGATGTTGCCTCTCAGCCTACCCTCTCTCCCGAGGATGGTCCAGTTACCAACGTCTGCACTGGTGGTGGTATGACCAGCCTCGAACCTTTCACCGTCCAGGGTGATGTCTCTATCAACGGAGATGATGGTTACACCGGCGACAACAGCGCTGATACTTCTTGTGCTGACTTGAAGGCTGAGTCTACCGGTCCCACTCGTAAGCGTGCTGCTGGCACGGTTGCTGCTATCGGACAGCCTCTCACCGGTCTCGACACCAAGAAGAAGTACACTGTCCAGTTCTACTACCGCGTCTCCACCCCCCCCTCCGAGAACACCGCATGTACCATCGAGGCTTCCATCGGTGACATCAGCTTCTACAGCGCTGGAATCTTGTCCACCGGTGCTACTGTTAGCTACAACCACGTCCTCGTTTCCACCTCTGTCAACGCTGCCGAGGCTGAGCTGAGCATCAAGACCACTTGTGCCGACGGTGGATCTGCTTCCGTTCTCATCGACTCTATCTTCTTGTCCAACCAGGTTACTCCTGAGAACATTGACCAGTTCGCTCTTAGCTTTGATGGTCAGGTTCGTGAGCCTGCTAACAAGCCCACTACTGCTGTCGCTCAGCCTACCTCCGCCGCTGGTGGTAACGGTGGTAACAACGGTGGTGACAAGACTACCTCTGCGGTCGAGGGTGGAGCTACTTCCAACCCCACTGATGGTTCTTCCAACCCTACGCAGGGTGGCTCTGACTCTACTGAGGGTGGCTCCAAGCCTACCTCTGCTGCCGGTGGTGACTCTTCCGAGACTACCGCTCCTGCTGGCTCTGTCTCTTCTGCTTCCGTTCCCGCTGGTTCTGACAACACCTCCGTCCCTGCCGGCTCCGACTCTACTCAGACCCAGGGTTCTGGATCTCAGCCTACCACCGCTTCTGGTTCCGACTCCGAGACCACTGCCCCTGCCGGATCCGATGAGACTACTGTCCCTGCTGGCTCCAACCCCACCACTGTCGCCTCCGAGGGCTCTGTCTCGTCTGCTACTGCCCCCGCCGGATCTGATGAGACCACTGTCCCCGCTGGCTCTGTCTCTTCTGCTACCGTTCCCGCTGGTTCCGATGAGACCTCCGCTCCTGCCGGCTCTGACTCCACTCAGACCTCCGCTGCTGGTTCCAACCCTACCTCTGTCGCCTCCGAGGCCTCTTCCGAGACTACCTCCGCCCCTGTCGAGAACAACGCCTCCACCCAGACCCAGGGTTCTGACTCCCAGTCTACCGCTGTCTCCGACTCCGTCTCCAGCGCTGCTTCCGAGGCTGACTCCGCTACCACTGCCAGCGAGGCTGCTTCTCAGCAGACCACCACTGCTCCCGTCGACAACGAGTCCAGCCAGACCACCTCCGCTGCTGTTGATGATTCTGTCTCTTCCGCCACTGCCCCTGCTGGTTCTGACTCTACCTCTGTTGCCTCCGTCGATGACTCTGTCTCCTCTGCTTCTGTCCCTGCTGGCTCTGACTCTACTTCCGTCCCCGCTGTTGATGCTGCTACTACCACCACTGCTCCCGCTGACAACGAGTCTACCACTGCTCCTGTCGTCGATGATGCCACCACCACCTCTGCCCCTGTTGACAGCGAGTCTACTTCCGTCGCCTCTGTTGCCTCTGCCGAGTCTACCTCCGCTGCTATCAGCGAGTCTAGCTCTGCCGCCGTTACTGAGTCCTCTTCCGTTGCTATGACCGAGTCTTCCTCTGCTGCTATCACCAGCTCCGCTGCCATCACTGAGTCTAGCTCCGCTGCTGTCTCCGAGTCCTCTTCTGCCGCTGTCTCTGAGTCCTCTTCTGCCGCTGTCTCTGAGTCCAGCTCTGCTGCCGTCAGCGAGTCTTCTTCCGCTGCTATCACTGAGTCTGCCTCTTCCACCGAGACTTTCGCCACCACCACCATGACCGCCAGCGAGACCGAGACCACCACCACTGCTGCCGCTACCACCACCGCCGCTGCCTTCGTCGCCCGCGCTGAGCCCGCGCGTACCGTCTGCCTCGACACCTCTAACTCCCTCAACAACGCCGGTTTCGAGGATGGCGACGTGGAGTGGTCTGTCGATGGCTCTGCTGCCATCGTTGACAACAAGGCGCTTGGCGCCTACGCCTACACTATCGGAGAGAAGGGTCTTGCCTTCTCTGGTGCTGATTCTGGTTCTTTCAGCCAGACCCTCAACAACATTGAGCAGGGTGAGAACTACGTTCTCACCTACGCTTACTTCGTTGCCAACGGTGAGGAGGTTCCTTTCCCCTCCGACAACGTCTGCAATGTCAAGGTCAGCCTCGGTGACGATGAGATCGAGACTTTCAACCCCTTCGAGGAGTCTCAGGGCAGCGACAACTTCCGCAACCGCCAGGCCAACATCGCTGCTCCTGATAGCTCTGCCGAGCTCAAGTTTGAGCTTACTTGCGACCAGGGCACTCCTGATTTCACTCTCATGATTGATGACATTTGGCTGGTTCGCTGTGATGACAACTAAGCGGTGAAAACACAACATGAAGGATTGGAATGACATGGGGACGAGGCTATGAGGCCTGCTTAAACATCTTCTTGTACCTAATTAATACTTTTTATGATCCCCAATAATGGCTGGGGATTTAAACCGAGCTGGGGCTATGAACATACTATTCTAGGAGCTCTTGCATTAGCATCACTTCTGAAATATATTTATTATGTTGATCTACGATCTCTTATTCTTTTCTCTGTTCTGCTACTGTGAAACCCATCTGCTTGTAAACCTCCGCGAGCTCAGTCAAGGCGTTTGTCTTGATAGCAATCGTTACGGCTGACCTCTGCTGAGTGAATGAGACCTTTCCTTTGCCATGGTTCTTCTCGAGGTAAGAGACTAGTGTCTCAATGTTAAAGATGTTTCTATTGTCGACGACACGAAGAACACCGGGGTCATTAGAGTTGGACATATCGACTATTTGATCTGGCTATAGGCTCTCACCTGACTTGTAAGGCTTTACAACGACCTCCTCCTGTGAGTTTATGAAATCCTCGAAGCCAACCCAGAGGGAGGACTTGCCGCGCAACCGTGATATCAATCAGCGGCGATTCACTCATTGAGCGTCGTTTGTCACGATCGTGGATCCGCATGGCAGTCCATCAGAGCTTCGTAGCCCTCAGTGATCCAAAGAGTAAGCCCAACAATTGACAACGTACAAAAATAATGCATTGTAAACTTAACGGATGTAGGTACCCGTCTGGCATCACGTATACCTCTGACGGTCAAAGATCATAATGCTTTTCAAAAAGCTATCTGGGCTACTTCTAAGACAGAGTGTCCAGCTTAACTCTCAAGAGGCTTCCTGGCCCACACTGTCTTCAACTTGATATAAGGATGATGGTTCTTCCTGTCCCGGATCTCCTTTCGGAATTGGGCAATGTAAACATGGACTTGCTCTCTCGACCAGCCGAGTGTGTTTGCGACAAGCATAATAAATCCCTCAGTGTCCTGAGTGCTGAAGAGCTCGCCAAATTGACCAATCTCTTTCAGATGAGGGTCCTTGGGGAAGGGGTTCAAGGGAAGCTGGAGGAATCATCATGAGCATATTTTCATGATTTACTTTGGAAGATGAGCTTACCTTGGAATCCCACTGCTTAATCTCGGTAAATCCAGCGTGTTCCACGCCCTTTCTCTGAAGATCATCAGCAACAACAGTAAAAGTGTTGCCAATCATCTTGGAAGCTTTGATAAAGATAGGTCCCCACTGACCCAACGCCGAGTCAGGCTTGACAGTGTCATCGTCACTTTCAATGGTAGGCGAGGCTTCGAAAGATTCAACCCAGCCACCGGGTTTGAGAACCTTGTAGGCTTGTTCGAACAGCTTCACAACGTCAGTACCAGACTCTTCTCACACATGTCGAAGTCGGGTCGCGTTACCTGATTCCAATCGGGAATGCACCCAACCATATATCTCAAGTGGACATAGTCGAAACTCTCAGGCGCAAAAGTCCAATCCTGGTTGCAATCCTCGATTTCGAACTTCAGATTCGGTGGGACCCAGGAGGGTTGAATGGGTGAGATATCAGTGCCAATAACCTCGCAACCAGGGAATTTGTCGGCAAAGTCACTGTTTCGTTAGAAAGGACATGTGTAAGATGTTCGGCATGGCTCACATTGCCCAAATTCCTGTTCCGCAGCCAATATCCAGGACCTTTTGGATGTCCTTGTCAAGTGGAGCTAGATGCAATTCGCCGTCTTGGGCGAGGGTGAACATGTGATGCCTAGAGAGGTGTCAGAACTTGAGACCTAATAGTATCGTTCATTCTGACGTACGCAATGTCCATGGCCTCGCTCTGGCGTTCATCGTTCGAGCCCCTGTGAAACATTAGCCAAAGAACTCACATCCAGTCGTGTGGTCCTACCAGTAAGCCGCATTTCCTCTCTCGCTGTGATAAGTTCGCCCGTTGATAGTTCGGTAGTTGAGAATGCTGGAGGTGATAGAAGCAGTCGAGCTCTCCGCATCGGTTCCTAGCCCAGGATCAATCTCATCCTCGTCCTCCTCAGGCACGGTAGTATCAACCTCAATATTCTGCGCAGCAGTAGGAACACTCCTCTGACTAGTCGGCGACCTGGGCGCCGACTTTTGACTCTTGGGGCTACTAGCAGGCATTTGTAGAGTTGACGAAAAAAGAAACGAAAAAGCAAAGAACGCGGGGCCGCGGCTTTTCTTATTATGTAGCACCCACTATGATGATCTGATAATGGGTGGTACATGCTCAACGTCGACCACTCGGAAGAGGTGATTAAGCGACAGAGACAAGCCCATTCGGAGTGGGCAGCTTCTCAAAAGATGCCACGAAACATGGTTACCCCACTCGTTATAGCCAGGGATCTGCGTGGCATTTGTGTGACGGGTTGAGCCTATATATGTGACAGCGAATAAGAGATTCCGGAGGGGAGAATTAGTGTGCGGCGCGGGAAGTGGTTCGACGGCTAAGTCGTGTGGGTATAAGCTTTTTTGACATATCCGTTGTTCGTGATAAAGGGTTTGTTGGTGTTGTGGGTTCTTGGCAGTGCTATACGGCACATTCACATGCATGTTGGTCCAAGGGTTCAATGTGTTGGTTCCACTATCTCCACCTTTTGCGATGCGACGGCAGTTGAAAGTGACAACATATAGCTTGGCATGTGCAGTTGGTTATCTGGTCTTTTTCGTATTGTTCTACCCCTACTGGCTGTCAGATTCTTTGACCCTAGACAACGCGACCGCCGTGAGATAACGGTTTTGGCTCCGTTCCATTGCTCTCTGCAGTTTCCGATGACTCTCCACCATTTACTGCCTTACCCTTGATACTCTTCCACTCCATGCCAACAGTCCCCAGATAGCCTATACATGACAGAATGAGTCCACAAAAGAATGCTTGTCTCAAAGAAGCATTATAGGCCACCAACACAAGCCTCTTCGTCGAATCGCTCAATCCTTCCAGAATCCTAGTTGCCCCCTCTTGCTGCAAATTGAGCGCATCAACACCTGGTACTCTTGCGATTCGCCTGACCAGCTCATTCGTAAACAGGTTCTGTCCGACACTGACGAATATGGCACCGCCTAGAAGTTGGCAGAAGATAAGCACTGATGTTCCTGTAGGTACGTCTTCCAAAGGAAGGACAGTCTGCGATGCTACCAGTGGGACCTGGAGCGTGATTCCCAGACCGAAACCATAAGGAATTTGATAGCCGATCCATTCAGCATTCGTAGTATCAAGTTCAAGCATCGTAAGAAGCCCTGTCCCCACACACATTATAGCATTGCCGACAAGCATAAACGGCATATACTGTCCAAAGGCTTGGACTCCTGTAGCACCGAGGAAGGACGCTACGACTTGAGCGACTACTGTCGGGAGAAGACGTATCCCAGACTGGACAGCACTGACACCCTTTATAGCCTGGAACCAGATCGGTAGGTAGTATAGTGTTGTCATCATTGTGGCTCCTGTACAGAACATCGAGAATGAAGATGCAGCGATACTTCGCTGACTAAAGATGTGAGGCGGCACTGTTGCGCGGGTTGGGGAAAGGATCTGGATCGTGACGAAAGCGACCAGGCATAGGCCTGTAACCACCCAGAGGGCGATGATTCGACCGTTTGACCAGGTATACTTTGTACCGCCCCATCGAAGAGCCGTCAGAAGACTGATGATGCCGCCGAGAAGCATGACACATCCTGGGCCGTCGAGTCGGAGGAACTTTTCTTTGAGAGGAATCCTGGCTGTTTGTCTGTCGGGAACATGTAGGTAAATGGCAAGAATAGCTGCCGCGAATGCCCCAATGGGTAAGTTGATGTAAACTGTCGGAAATCATGGTTAGTCTGCTTCACAATGATTCTGTGTTACCTTTCATACTCACAGCACCATCTCCAAGTAGCAGTACTATCCGTGAAAGCACCTCCCAACAAGGGCCCCAAAACACTCGTAATCCCAAATATCGCAGCAACGACAGCCTGATACGGCATCCGCTTCTCCAATGGGATACAATATACCGTCGTAATGACAGTACCGGCATAAATACCCGCACTACCAACCCCAGCGATCGCGCGCCCGATGATTAGCGCATTGGAGGTCGGTGCTGCGCCACAGACTGCTGAGCCGACTTCAAATATCAGGATGCTAATCAGGAATGTTGTTTTGATATTGAAGAAAGTGTATAGACGGCCGAACATGAGTTGGAAAGCGCATGTGGTCATAAAGTATGCTGATGCGTACCAGCCTACATCGGCCACAGCGCGGAATTCGTCGGTTATTTTGGGAATGGCTGTTGATACTATGAGTCGGTCCTGTCAAGTTCATCCTAGTTAGTGGAACGTTGGATCAATAAGGTTGACATTGGTGTTCGTACGAGAGCGACTAGAAACATGCTCAGATAAGCCGAAGTCATGATCAGAGCTAGCTTCATCCCATGTGGGTAATTAATGTTCGTCTCATCTTGGCGGACATTGCTCTCTGGTCCATTACTAGTTTGAGAATTGGAGGCTTTGGTATGTCGTAGTAACTTCATATTGAGTTCATTTGATGAGCGATTGAATGGGGCCACTTGCCCATGGGAGACTTGTTGTCTTATTGACTGATCCGAATCGGCAAAACCGGATGAATCGTAAAGGCCGATTGATGAAACCCCGAGGTGATATGGATCTGCATGGGTGAACCTGAACCAACAGATTTGGCATGGATCCTTCAACGTGTGACTGTGTACCTTGAAACCCCGACATGATCTGATCAATGAGTAAGACAGGACAATCATCCCGCTAGTTAGATATAAACTTCAAGAGCCGTAAATTAAAGAGTCGATATGTTTATTTAGAAGTTTTCACTTGCAACTTGGCATGCTACAGAGTCATGACAGGCCAACATGAATCCAAAACAATTCCGGCGACTGTAACCACCATATCGATCTGAGTAAAGCGCGAATAATATCGTATTTTTCAACAATGCCCTGTCAGCATAAATATCTATGCACCGCATCATGACCTCCGGAGTGGCCAGACTGGATAGGTCTTCAGGGCTGTCATGTATGGACCGTTCATGTTTGAAGTGCGCCATCTGTATCGGCTTCGTCTCTAGTTACGACGGTCGGTCTTTTGTAACGATGACCTTGAGGATTTCTTCTGCGCTCTTTCATATTCTTCATTCTGCTTTGCGAGCAAGTTGAGTTGTTTCTGATGATCTTCCTCCGCTTCTTTGCCCGTAAGAGGGCGGTCGGGTACAATGTCGGGTGTCTCTTCAGGGTTTGGGGCTTGGCTTTTGCGGTCCATGTCGGAGGCCATTGTCAAAGGATTTGGCAAATAATCGAAAACTGTGTAACAAGTTGCGGTTGAAGAGATGAATGTCGTCTACTTCTCCAAGGGCTTTGGGCATTATCTTATAACCTCTACAAATCCGAAATATTCTAGGCCTATTGCGACTTGTCACCTAGTAACCTATGAGGAGATGAACTAGGTCTGCAGTGACGCGAAGATGACGCATAGCCAATAAGCTATGATTGGTCTGTTCTACGCCTGGACAAATCACACTCAGCTCATGGTAAGCTTCCTTGCTGTGGGGAGTACAGAGATTAGAGTTCATGAGACTACCTACGCTACAACACGCTCCCGACAAGTGCATGATCTCATAAAAGGAAGAAGGAAATGAAAGCTTTTCCACTGAAACACTAGAGAATGCCGATTGGACGATCGTGATGATCATAGATAAAACTTGCTCTCTCAGAAATCCACTTTGAATCGTTCAAGATCATGATCGAAGGTTTTCTTTCAATAAAGTTACACTTTCGAAGCATTATGACTCCCATGCTTGCGCAGAACCTTCATCGATTTAACTTTTCTACAAGTTATAAAATGCCCTTCCTGACTCTGCCTTCCTTCTGGTCGTTTTATCTTTTTCTCAGCAATACCATAACCACCTCAATCACCATCCGACCCGACGCCTTCTATCACTTCTTTGACTCCCGCAGGCAGTCACACCTCACGGCTCCGTTTTATGGACGATCGTACATTTCACCCTTTTCCCCGACTCCCTTGGGAGCTGCGAGAGGGAATCTGGCAATTCGCTGCATACCAACAGCTAAACAGGATTCGTCATATCCGTTACATACGGATGGACGAAAACAGGAACCTTTTACCTCTGGGCTGCAGCTGGAACGTGGACGATGCAGGTAATGAATCTGGTTACACATGGGATTCCTATGTCGGGCTCCCAGGGTTGTGGACAGCTTGTCAGCAGTCCCATGATGTTGCAGAAAATTTTCGGGATCGGGCCTGTACGACATGCGATTTTTGCAGGTCGGCACTTGTTTGCAGAAGAGTGTTTGCTCCTCAAGACAGTGGTAATTGCCAGGTTATAGACACCATTGGCGATATATGCTGCATCACGTCGGACTCGTGGGAGTCCCTCATACGACCCTGGAAGCCAATCTTTTTCAGAACGAAAGATGCCCGAGGTCGAAAACGGATCAAGAAACCATTGAACATCGGAATAAAGTTTGACCCGGCTTGGAACGAAGAGTTGGACAAGGTGACCGAAGAGGTCATGGAGGGTGTCGCGGACCGTGTCTTTCTCCGTCAGTTCTCTCCTCGGCTGGCTTTCGTGATCAGGTTGCTTTTTCAGCTTGCACCTGACGGCTACTATAACGACTTCAAGCTTATGTTGATTGATGACGTTTCAACATACCAATCTTACGGTGTTGAACGCCATTGTGGAGCACGAGTGTTCGATGGCGATAAGGAGTACGTGGAGTTCAACCCAATGCTTTCTGGTGGTACACACGTACCTGTCTACCTCAGTCCAATGGACAGATTTGTTACCGATTTGGAGTTTCTGTACATGGACATATGGCAAAAAATTGCAAACACAAATAAATTAGCGTGGCTCTTGGACAGCAGATTCTTTGTTGCTCTTCTACGACAAGAGAATCTTGTCCCAGGTGTACCCAACAGCGACTGATAGTTGGAAGTCGGGCGATTCAAAGACGCAACAGTGTCGTTAAAGTACCGGGGTTGATGGTAGTCAGCGATCACATGGCAGAAATACTACTGATATCTTCTTCTTTACTTCCCCATCATAGACGTATGGTTTTGTGAACTTGTACTATGCTGACTAGTAAATGCCCGAGAAGTCCAACTGTTCCATCTGCCATCGATCAAAGAACTCGAACCCTGAAAAGTCACCACTTAAAAAGGGCAACATTTCGTTCTCCTCTTCGGCAAGGGTCGGATTTGGTTGGGTTGCTACCTCGACAGACCCACCCACTGTATTGTCCTGTGGTGCTTCAGTCTGTGGGCTGTCACCCACTGACGCTGGGTAAAGCTTATTTTTCGACAAAACCATCTCGAAGGCAGGCAAAGCCCTTTTGATAGCAGGTGTATCCTGTATCTGATTAAGCGCCAGCATCGTGTACTGAATCGATATACGAGCCATGGATCGTACGAGGTCTGACTCTGATGTGTCGAGGGCGGACTCGATGTGCAGTGCCAGCAGGGCTGTGATTGTAGTGATACTGTGGAACAAGTGTCAGATGGTTTCAGTCCAGGTTCGCAAGGGACATACAACGTGGTCGGCATTTTCCGAATAGTGTCACCCATCAACACTCTCTTCAAAATAGAGTCAAGCTCAAGAGTAGCTGCCCGAAAGCGCTCCTTGGCCCACTCACGAACGGTCTCGTCTCTAACAGGCCATCGCCCTCGACGCAGTAAGCGACACATGATGCACTCAAACCGGTAGCTGGTTGTCAAAGCTTCGGAATAATACATCTCACCATCGAGTGTAGCGTCATCCGACTTCATTTCGGCAGGCAATGACGTTCGCCATGAGTCAAGGGGTTGTATCAGGCGCTGCAAATTGTGCGATAATCCGCTCGTGATGGCAGATGTCAGACCTCCGACTTGGGATTTTGTCAGTTACTTCGCATTCTCCGAAGGTAGTGAATGACTCACAGATCTGAGCGAGCTCACAGTGGGCGATGAGAGAAGCCCTTTGTTGATGAGTTGTCGGAGATATCAGATCCGAGAAATTCTGTGCGTCCTCCGCTTCCCAATCTTCTTCGGTGAGCGGCTCTATCGGTGGCGCAGTTACCAACAGTCGTAGGTTCTGGGTGTTGACAAAGAAGTGAAAGATGTCTCTGTTCTTTAGATTGTCAGTATCCGAAATGAAGAGACGATTTGCTACTGACGTGAAGACTCCACCAGATACGGCGGTAAAGCTTTCGCGACGCTTCATCACGAGGGCGACTGTCCGATGTCAGCTTGTAACTACCCTCGTATGCGGTTTGACTCACGCGTTGACATTATGCACACCCAACCTCGATGCTCGTCGAACCGAATTGTGAAACCAATACTGGAAATCTCTATCAGAAGGATGATCGAGAATAATCGCGCCCAGGATCATGGAGCCCTGTAACATAGACAGAGAGCCACCTTGACACTGAAAATCGTGAAAGAGCTTGGCTTTTGAGAAGAAAGCTGTATGAGCTGCTGAGCGGTCCGCATAACCGCAACCATGGATGACCTCAATAGGTACGGAATTACTTGCCGCGGTGCATATGGCGTGGAGTAGAAATAGAGAGGTTTCTCCCGATCTGTAGCTTCGAATAAAATCCGTTCTGTTCAGGATTGGGGCGAAAGGGTAGACGTGGTCAAAGTACACTTTTATAATTGTGTCCCTTAACATGTCAGCGAGCTTCAATACCGATGGATGGATTGGCATACATGTGCTGTGGAGGGGGAAGATCAAAAACGCCTTTCTTGGCAAGATACTCATTGTCGATATCATCAAGCTGTAACGGCGGATTCCAGCGTTGTATGTGATTGCTGAAGCTTTCATCTGCCAATTGACTCAACCGAGAGTTACCTTCGTCACTTTCTGTTGTCTCAGCCTCGCCAACTGTATCTTGAAGAATGTTCAGGTAGAGAAGATCGGGTGGAGGGCGGCGTGGGAGGTGGCTTGTTGTTGAGACTGCTGTGTCCTGAGTGGACGATCTTGCTCCTTGACTTGAGCGGGTAATTCCATGGGTTGGAGTCGTATGCGCGCTACTTGCAGCATGGCTATAGGTACTCGATGAATGACTTTGCGATACGGGCTGTCGGTGAACCTATTAATGGAGCTCCTCAGGGCCCGATGTAGGCACTCACCGTCGGTATATGTCCATTGCTAGTGGCAAGCGACCCTCGAGACTCGGTATTTCGCTGCTTTCTAATAATAAGACGTTAGTCAAGAATTGTAAAATAAACCTAGTGGTTGAACTAACAAAGTCCGACGTTTGCGCGCTGACAAAACGCAATCCCCTGTAGTCTCTCTGCTAACGCAGCTACTACAAGGGAGCCCAACAGTGGCGGCATCGCACTTAATCTTACGCGCTCGACACGGCACGCAAGCCTTGCTGATCTTCGGCACAGAAGATCGAGGCATTAGGTGGAGGTAATCAGAGCTTGGCTCTTGTTATTGAAAGGGCGTGGGTGTTCGGGATTATTTGAGCTGGGTTGATGCGGCCGGGTTTATGAGTATGCCGCGGGGTTTTGTTTCGGTGTTTTGAACGCCACTTACGCACAGCGGGCCCCGCCTGACAGGGACTCGTTCAGCGCTGCAGATTGATAAGCTAGGCACTATGCTATAATCCCGATCGTAAACCCACGGCATAATGAAGACTGAGCAATACTCTATATCAACCCTTTGCTTTTGATCTTGAAAGTAAGATTCCTCTTTGATAACATGGCTCCCGATGTATGATCCTCTTACATCATCTATCGTTCTCGCGCATAACTTGATCCAAGCCCTCACCATGACAATTGACACAAGCCCCGATTCGTCTTCACTATCATCAGCTACCGCTGCCGACGATATGGAAGCGCAAACTTTGAACAGCATATACCATCGGCTATGTACCTTCCTTGGTCATCCGCATGTCGACACAAAAACACTCCTCGAGCAGAAGTATCCCGGCAATGGTACCCCACAATCTCCGTTCCTCATCACTTTTCAACCCAACGACCCTCAAAACCCTATGACATTCCCTCTCTGGAAAAAGTGGTTCTTCACAGCCCTTCAAGCATTAGCGACACTAGCAACAACATTTGCCAGCTCAGCGTACTCAGGCGGAATAAAACAAGTCATCAGCTCCTTCAATGTCTCCCAAGAAGTCGCAACACTGGGTATATCGCTCTACGTTCTTGGCTTCGCACTCGGCCCGCTTGTCTGGGCACCGTTGTCTGAACTTTATGGAAGACGAAAGATCTTCTTCCTCAGTTTCATGGCTGCGACAGCATTTAGTGCTGGTGCTGCCGGGGCGGGAAGTATTGCTGCGTTACTTGTGCTGAGGTTTTTGGTGGGATCAATCGGATCTGCGCCGATGTCTAATGCGCCGGGTGTTATTGCGGACATGTTTGATAAGTCCCAGCGGGGATTGGCGATGTGTATGTTCTCTGGCGCGCCGTTCTTGGGACCTGCTGTCGGTAAGTTCATGTTGCCTTTAGTGACGTTATTGATGACTGACGATGTACAGGTCCAATTGCAGGCGGCTTCTTGGCTCAGACGCAGGGTTGGCGCTGGCTTCATGGCCTCATGGCCATCTTCACCGGTGTGATTTGGATCGTCGCGTCGCTTTTGATCCCCGAGACCTACGCGCCGTACATCTTACGGAAACGCGCCCAGCGATTGTCGAAAGTCACAGGCAAGACATACATCTCCGCTCTCGACGCGAACAAGCCACCGACTTCTGCAGCACATCAACTCGGAACTGCGCTAACACGACCGTGGGTGCTGTTACTTAAAGAGCCCATCGTCCTCATCACATCAGTCTACATATCGATCATCTATGGCACCATGTATATGTGCTTTGCAGCATTTCCGATCGTTTTTCAGAACGGACGAGGCTGGAGCCAAGGTATCGGTGGATTAGCTTTCACTGGAACTGTCGTTGGAGTAATACTCGCCATCTTGAGTTTTGCCTTTGAAGACAAGCGTTATGCTCGCGCAGCTACAAGGAAGGGTGCCCCGTTAGAGCCGGAGGACAGATTGCCTCCCGCAATGGTCGGCTCTATCTTCATCCCGATCGGTCTTTTTTGGTTTGCTTGGACCATCTTTCCGAGTATCCACTGGTCTGTTCCAATTATTGGAACGGTCTTCTTTGCTTGGGGTCTAGTCTTGGTCTTTATGGCATTACTCAACTATCTAATTGATTCATGTAAGCTCTTCCATCTTCACACCGTTCGCCAACTAACACGACCTAGACGTCATCTTCGCTGCTTCTGTCATGGCAGCAAACTCCGCCCTCCGTTCACTCTTCGGCGCCGCCTTTCCACTTTTTACACGACAAATGTATCACAATCTCGGCAATCACTGGGCAAGCTCTATCCCAGCTTTCCTCGCACTTGCATGTGTGCCGTTTCCGTTTTTGTTTTTCACATACGGTCAACAAATACGCTTGAAGTGCGAGTATGCAGCTGAAGCTGTGAATGTGTTAGAGAAGATGAGAAGCCAACATACTACTGTCACGGTTGACGATGCTATGGAGGAAGCTGAGGATATTTGGAGGGCCAGAAGTCGAGCGTCTATGGAACGTCGTTTGAGCAGGGTAGCTTGAGGTCGCTACAATACACCATATCGGTCCTGTGCTGGTACCCAGTTCGTTTAGGCTATATCCTGCATCTCAGATACAACCCTCAGTTGTGGATAGGGTTTTATCCCGTTTTTCCTTTTAACAATATGTCGCTTACAGGCACGGAATATTGGCATTCCGACATACACGTATCGTATGATTGCCCCGAAAAGAGAAAGCACCGAGGCTTGCGCGAGTCCACAACTACTCCTTATCAAAACGCATTTGGCTTTGGAGGGTGTTGATGAAGTATAAGAAGCTCGATTTTGCAGTCTCATGATTATCCAGAAACGATTTGTTCATCAGCGTCACTGACTCGGTTTCCAGGAATATCTTCTCTAGAATTATTGACTACCATGAAGTTTCTCGCCGCTCTTGCTCCATTCATATCTACAGCTGCAGCGGTAGATGGCTATCTCCACACCACCCCAGACTGCACTGTCCGAAGCGGGCCCGGCGGATTCGGCAGCTACCTACGCTGCACCAACATGAGGGCTCGCACCTGCTGCGGCATTGATACCACAGATAGTCCTTACCAGTCCCTTGCAGTGCGTGGTATCATGGACGGCTTTTCTTTGTGGGCTACCGGGTACATCGGCGGTAATTGCACCACCATTCAGGCTTTTGGAGGTAGTAATTGGAACTCACAGTTTTGCATTTACTACAGCGGGTTTAACTTTACTGGGCTTGACCACAGTAACGGCGTGCGGAAAAGGGCCGGTGATAAGAAGGGATGTCAAAGACCCGACATTCTTGTATTGTCGGATGGGACAGAGTATGACTTGGGTGGTCTAAACAACCATGATTTCAAAAAGATGTACAGCTTCTCGGTTCCAACTTCCAACGCACATGACTAATAGTTCACAGTATTGATATCAGTGCAAAGACGACTCAAATTACGGAGAATTCTGAAAGGTTTGAGAAGTTAATCGTCAAGTAGACATCCGGTCAATGTCATGTTATCATCAAAGATAGTTGGTTATAGGGTAGGAAGACAAGCGAGCGACATGAACCACTATGACCGAACTTACTAGCCCTCGATGCGGTGAAGTTTCCAGCATGAGAGTTCAGACATCTTACGATCATAGCTTTCAATTATTAATTAAGTCATGGTTCTCCTGAATCCCATACGTTTGGTTCCATCTTTGCGTATAGCGTCTTCAGCTCAGACGTCTAAATGGTAAATTATATCCACTCTATACGCGGGTTAACGGAAACACGGCGCCATTCTTATGCTTAAAGTCCGGACCTCGTAGTGCTACCAGTCAGCATCTCGATAAAGCATATCGATAGCTGATTCATCCAAATCAGGAAGTCCATCATCAACCTCCGAGACGGACAAGACCAGTCAAGAAAGCCGAGCTTTCAGCCTTAAATTTCTGGAATGATCTGAAACACTTCTTCTCACCCTATCACCAGGTCTTATTCCCGCCAAGAGACTCCACCACGGCTAATCGGCCATCGCGGATATGAAACGATCCACCCGCCCACCAGGCCACGCGGACTCCATCAGATATTGAACCCGTTTTGACAGCTAACTACCAAGGCCCTTTAGTCCCTATCCATGCGTTCTAATTTCAACTCGGCCCGTGCTAGATACTCGGCGCTCTGTGCCATTGGAGGAGAAATTTGACCGTTGCACTGTTGATGTTAAACGGGTATTAACTCTTCTTGGCATTTGCGACGTTGATTCAATATAAGATGTTGTAGTTCGCGACAACCAAGTCACGATAATCATCACCATCACATTCTTTTGCAGGCCAAAGGTTAAGCTTTCTTCAACCAGTACATTCATTCAACGCATACATTCATTCTCAACACTCCGTCAAAATGACCAAGTTCACCTCCGTCCTCGTCGCTGCCCTGGCTGGCAGCGCCTTCGCCGCTCCTCCCACTCCCGCCAGCGAGCACGATGTCCACGCCTACGCCAAGCGTGACAGCTGCACCTTCTCCGGCTCCAGCGGCGCCGAGAAGGCCATGGCTGCCCAGAAGTCTTGCAGCACCATCGTCCTCGACAGCCTCAAGGTCCCTGCTGGTAAGACTCTTGACCTGAGCAAGCTCAAGGACAACACCAAGGTCATCTTCAAGGGCACTACCACCTTCGGCTACAAGGAGTGGAAGGGACCTCTGGTCAAGATCTCCGGTAACAAGATCACTGTTGAGGGCTCTGGCGCCATTCTCAACGGTGAGGGTGACAAGTACTGGGATGGCAACGGTGGCAACAGTGGCATCGCTAAGCCCAAGTTCTTTGCTGCCCACAAGCTTACTAACTCCAAGATTAACAACCTCTACATCAAGAACTCTCCTGTTCAGTGTATGTCCGTTAACGGAGTGAACGGTCTTGAGATTAACAAGTTCACCCTTGACAACAAGCTCGGTGACTCCAAGGGTGGACACAACACTGACGCTTTCGACATTGGTTCCTCTACTGGTGTTACCATTGATGGTGCCAAGGTCTGGAACCAGGATGACTGTGTTGCCGTCAACTCTGGCAAGGTAAGCATATCACCGACAAAAATCAAGGAACCCGATGACTAACACGTCCAGAACATCATCTTCAAGAACGGTTACTGCCACGGTGGCCACGGTCTCTCCATTGGCTCCGTCGGTGGCCGCGACGACAACGTTGTCGACAACGTCCAGTTCCTCAACTCCGAGATCACCAACTCTGCCAACGGTATCCGCGTCAAGGCCTTCAAGAACAAGACCGGCAAGATCAACAAGGTCACCTACTCCGACATCACCCTCTCCAACATCAAGAAGTACGGTATCCTCGTCGAGCAGAACTACGACGGTGGTGACCTCCACGGCAACCCCACCAGCGGTCTCCCCATCACCAACCTCACTCTCAAGAACATCAAGGGTAAGGGCGCTGTTGACTCCAAGGGCAAGAACGCTGCCATCGTTTGTGGAAAGGGTGCTTGCACTGGCTGGACCTGGAACAACGTTCAGGTCTCTGGTGGTAAGAAGTACGACAGCTGCCAGAACGTTCCTAGCGTTGCTTCTTGCTAAATGCTTTCTGATGCATTTGCCAGGGGCACGCCCGGGAGGCTTTGTAAATAGCAGCTTATTATTCACCTGTATATAGTCTTGAGCTGGTCTGGATGCCAGGAATATTTCCAAAATGTCAATATCATTGCCTATTCCTAAAGTGGTCCCTCTGAATTGATTGAGCGTCTCCCATCGTGACCTTTGTTCTACTTACCTCCTTCAGTTGTCAGGGCTCGTTGAAAAACATGAGGCCGCTCTTATTGCAAAGAGTAGGACTAGTTTCACGCGACAAAGGGTCAATTCCCAAATCCTCGAAAAGGGAGTCAAGTGCTGGATTCTCGTCAAGTCCCCACGCCTCAAAGAGCGAGCCACGACCTGGTTCACAATCTGGGTCGTCATTGATTTCGCGTATCCAGGCCCAAGTCTGACATACGAGATTCAGTACTAACAGAAACGAGCTCAACGTCGTTGCATCGTTGTTCTTCGTACCCAAGCACGGCGCTTGAAGGAATATCCTCGTGAATAAGACACACTCAACATTTTCAAGACGGGCGATATCGTTCCAGGAGTATTCACGCAGGGGCACTCCCCGAAACGGGTTATGACTGCATACCAGCTCAACTCCCTCTACCTGGAATGTAGGCTTCTGATCCAGCAATTCGTCCGTCGTCCATGTTTCATTACTTAGGTATGACTTTTCTACCGCCTTATGGTCCAGCAAGAATTTCTCAGCGTGGCGTGCGCAATATTTGTCCCAGGACAGCAGATCAACAAGGAAGGTGGCATATTTGGTGTCGCTGCAACTCTTGCACTTTGCACTGCAGAGCTGTCTGTGAAAACCTGCAAGTGTGATGTACCTCGCGGTTTGATGTCTCAACCCGGCTTGAAACAAGCCGACTGCATGTGTAGTAGCGCATCGATATTCGAACAAGGCACTGATGACTTGCCGTGCGTTGAGGTTGGGTTGTCGCAATCTGAACACTGACTCCATATCCAGAAGGAGAACGATGTATCGCAAACAATCTAATGGTAGTTTGTCCAGGTAGCTTTCCTGAAGGGGTGTCCGCTGGGAACATGTCTTTATCGACGGAGGGGTGCCGTGCGGAACCTGTGGTTCTGGTGGGGCTGCAAAATACCGGGATCAGCAGCCCACTGCCCTATGTATTGCCGTCGTTTATGATAATAGTGCTCCCATGGTGAAAAAGGCCCTGAAGATGAAGATGACTCCTGACGGTGGCGGTGAAGAGGCCATCTTCGTGAGTTGGTCTTGGATGGTTGATGGAAGAGAATAGTTCACATTGTCGATTCCCTTCTGCCTATTTAAGTACTGGAGTGGCATAAACCTTAATAAAACCTTGACTTTTGCTGCTTCTATTTCGAGTCAAAGTTTAATACGTGCGTGATTCATCAAGGGCAGGGGAAAACGTTGTCGTGCAAACTCAGACTCCTCATGCTTCCGAGATGTAACCGTGTCGAGGACAAACTTAACTGTGGTCATGCCGAGCGTACATAGGGTTTCGCGATGGAAGAAGCGACTGGCTAAACGAGGAATAAGAGAGGACTATGAATACGTTAAGACTTTGCGGGGAAGTCGTTGTGTTCCTTGGGTAATACGAAGTTCCAGAACAACAACACCCTGTCTTATAATACCATAAATTAGAGGTGAAGCGCTGACAAGCGAGGGGAAGATAGTAGCGCACATGACGTCGTGGGAAAATATGAAATTTAACTGCTTTATATAATCTTTGCAAACGAAGATGCCTTTGAGACGATGTTTTGCAAGAAGGTTTGTAACAACTACTGCATTTTTGGACAGGCCCTATGACGGTGACATTCTGGAGACTTCTGGCGCCTCTCGTCCAATACTAACATGGCGGTTGTCCTTTCAGACTGGAATCATGTAATGAGATTTGATCAGACTCATCCTAGGTATTAACATGCGTTCAAAGTTGCTTAGAGAACTGTACCAAAAGAAAAAGTTGGATCGAGTGTTGGAACCCCAGGAGTCAGTATTGACCTCCGTCAATCGCCAGACCTGCTGTGTCACTAAATGCGACGTTCTGATTGGCCGAGCTTCGATCACGTGGCACACCACTCCATTATCCAAAACACCGCCCGATCTTCCCCTCAATCATCTGGAAAGTAATGCTCTTTCAAACCTCTTCTGCATCAATCACGGCCTCACTATCAGATCACTTTCGCTTCAGCTGACAGCCCGACATAGTGGGGTTAATATACATGACCCGTTTCTTGATATCGCAATGAGTTGGCGGAAGGCTTCCTCAGGTACCAGCACCAAAGCATTGCCTCCCCCGACCTTCCCTAGGCCGACAACAAAGGCGTTGACTTACAAACCCGCTTCCAATGGCGGTCGCGGTACTGACGATGCTCTCGCGGTCACTCGAATTCTCGAAGCATCCGACATTCCATGTTGTCTTGTGGGGATTTGTGCTCTCATATTCTATGGCGCCGCCAGAGGGCGTCCGGTGCGTGTTCTCTGAAAACCTCATCCTCTCGTGACCAGCCAATAGGTTCGCTGACCATTTCGCCTCGACTTTTCAGGACTGGGAAATCTGTGTCCCGACAGAGCTCGTAGATAAGGCTGCGACATTATTTCAAACAGAGCCACATTTGGCCAACTACTCCTTGGTGGAGCCTTGGCCTTATCCCACCAAATCGCTTGTGCATACCTACCATCGCTTTCAAGGCAAGGGTACGAACTTCTACTTCATTCTGGTGCCGGCACGAGATGCTCACATAGCTTGCGAACCTGAGAATATTACACGCAGTCTCAGAGGGCTACCATACCCCAAGCTCGACGTCTTCATTCAAAGTTGCTTAGATACCTATAACGAACTCCAACTTTGTGATGTTGTCGACGGCACTGACCTGTCAGAGAAATGGGGAGAAGAAAATCTTGACCTTGAAGGTTTCAATGACGTGGAGTGGGCCAGAGACATGAACAAACGAGGGTGCGAATTCGAGAATGGCAAGTTTGCTCATTGGGCTCCTTTTGCCCGAGATGGTCGGAAGAGTAGGCGGGAAATGTGGCAGTCTATGGTGCGAACAAAGAAAGATCGGTTGGACTGGACAAAGCCTAGCGATATTTACGTCACACAGTATCGCATCATAGGCGATCCAGACCCATGGACTATCTTGTCTGATGACTATTGAGGCTATGCCGTAGGAGACCCCCATATATCACATAGCGAGAGGGCGACAGATGGGTTTTGAAGCTTCTTGTCTCAAGGTGATCCTGTTCTAACAGAGTGTATACGTAATTCATACTGTTCTAGATGGCTTAAGCACTATAAGATGTTCGGCCGGTTTGTTCGTCATGTCAAATCATTCTTGGCCCAACTAACGCTAGATAGAACAATGGGCTTTCTGAACTTCAGTTCAGGGTCTCAAAAAAAAATCGGCCGTCGAGATCATAAGGGACAAAATAAGTTGGTCATTTTATGTAAGCTTATTAGACTACTTTATTTCTCTACCCTAAGCCTTAGACGATAACGTTTCTGACACCCACCTGCCTCATTATTCTAAGTGAGACTCAGGGTTTTCTTCATAGCTTTGTGGGCAGCCTTGCTCTCTGCTGTTGCTTTGTAAACCTCGTAGAACTCCTGGCGCCACGCTTTTGGGAGATTTTCACTCCACTCGCTAATGGCAGATCCATATATTTGACATAGGAACTCAAGGTCTTCGTAATCTGAAAGCTTTTTTCTTGAGATCCATGTGCTCAACTTTCCTTCCACCTGCCAGGTTAGATCTATAACTGGTACCTGGTCTCCCTGAGGGGTCTCGAAGCGAGGCTGAATCACTTCGATTGCACCATCCTCCCCTAAGAGCGGTGTATTAAGCTGGCCTGTCCGATACTATTAGCGAAGCTCTACTTTGGCTTGAATTCTTGACTCTACTCACCTGAGAGTACAATGTCAACACCGACAAGTTGTCCACCCTCGCCAATGTCCACAAACATTCTTTCTTGAATGCTACCGGTCATTTCATAGTAAGATATTATGGCCCTTGAAGGAGGTCAGTGGCGATAGTTGTTTGAAAAAGGCAGCACATACCAGGTGCAAGGGGCTAGAACTGTCCTGACTTGGCTGACATTACTCGCCAGTACCAGAAGGTCAAGATCTCTGGTTTTTCGGCGGGAACCTCGAAGCTTGAGTGCCCAACCTCCAAACCAGGCATAGAAGTGACCTTGAAATGCATCTTGAAGTTGATAAGCGGCCTTGGCCATCTGTTCATCACTTGCTCTGTTGGCGTTACGTTCGAGGTCTCTCAACTCCGTCGGGGAAGTTTGGCTAAAATATCTCGCCATTTTGAATATAAGGAAAAAAGTGCAACAAAAAAAAAGAAGTAGTGAATATTATTAATACTCTATATCTTAGTATAACTTGGGAAATTATATCTTACGTTAACTTTTAGTA